>BGPR01008671.1:9911-62207 GCA_013235015.1 Araneus ventricosus | reverse complement strand
TGCCATTTACGCTTCTTAAGCCGCTGATGACAAATAGGATAAAAAAATCATATTATTTTCCGGTAGCCACCATGGTGGCAAAACATAAATACCATTATATCACTTTTTAAAGTCAAATTTCATGAGGGTGGGAAAATATATTATGACCCGGGAGCCATTTACACAAAGTCACTGATGACAACGGGGCTGGGGGTCAAAAAGATCATATTGTCATCTCTTCTGCCACTTACCCTCTCTACGCCACTGCGAGTGAGTTCTAGCACAGAAGCCCTCATCATCTGACCACGGTTCAAAAATACGAGGTCCATCCAAAATAACCCACGTGAAGTTTCACGATAGAACTTTAATTACTTACAGGACTAAACTAATTTAATCGCGTGTGTTCCGAATACTATTTATTCTCTCTATTTTTATTATGAATCGATTCTTTGAGGAAGGGAGGCTTCTCTGAATGCTTTAATTAACGCGTAACCGCTACTGTTTTCGCTCCTGTATTAATTCCACTATTTTGTGTCCGCCAACGAATTGCATCCAATTCGCACTCCCACAAGCTGTAACTGTAATTCCGCAAAAATGTATGCAATGCAAAATGTGCAAATAATATTTTCATTATATCGTGTTTCGTACCGACATGATTCCTTTTTTTTTTTGGGATATTTTATACACAAATTGAAAGACTTCCAACTTTCTACAACAACTGAATCTGTTCGCCTAGCTGAACTGCAGCTACAGTAGACTCTCGATTAACCGGGATCGGATTATCCGGGACGACGCAAAAAAATTTGCAGAGAAAAATCTTAGAAGATTTTAGAAAATTAGATTGTTCTGAAAATGTGGATGAAGAAGCAGTGGGAAATGGATTAACGAAGATTCGACATTGGAATGTTGCGTAGTTTTAAGTGAGGATGATATTGTGTCCCGTGTAACTTGTAGTTCGGAAGAAACAAGGAATTTCGAATAATATCCTGAAAGTGATGAGTAAAATCTTGTCACTCATCAAAAATTAAGTCTCGTTGACGCATTAGTACACACTGAGGCGTTACTTAATTACTTGGAGCAAGAAGATGAAACCACACCTGCAGAAAAAATGATATTGAGAAATCTGCGTAGTATAATTCGTCTAAGAGTAAAAGAAAAACAAAAACGTCGCAAAACAGGGAGGTAAACTACATCTCTGTTTTTCTTTTTAATTATACGAATTGTAAATCTAAATAACATTAAAATATTTCTTCTTAATTCTTTTTCTTTTGTATGAATTAAACTATTAATGTCTTATTGTATAAAAATTTTACATTTTACATCACTTTTCCAAAATTTTTCATCAAAATTTGCAGAAATTGGATTATCCGGGATATTCGCTTATCCGGGATGAAGCATTTCCCGACCACCCCGGTTAATCGTGAGTCTACTGCAGTGCTCCCCAACCTTTTTTTCGCCGTGGACCGGTCAACGTTTGATAATTTTATCGCGGCCCGCTGAGGGGCGGGGACGTTGATTGTTTATATTTTAGATTGTTTTGATTTAATAATTTTAATTTAATTGTATTTAAACATTAAAAAAACATTTTTATAATTGGTTTTTAATAAACAAATATTTAAACATATTCAATATAAAATACAGTTACACCAAAAAATGAATATAAAGTGATTTAACATTTTAACTCACTAGAACGCTAAATCAATGAAAACCTTGAGCTTGTTTCTTTGCAACGAGACGATCCCATCTGGGAGTAAGAAATCGATCACAAGATTTGAAGGAAGACAATCAAGTTGAATAAAAGCCTATAAAAATGGAAATAATCTAATGTTCCTTGGGCGGCCCGGTACCATTTGATCCACGGACAGGTACCGGTCCGCGGCCCGGGGGTTGGGGACCACTGGTCTTCTGTATTTAACTTCATCAATGCAACAAGCAACGACGTGAACGAAACCGCTGCTTTGTTGATACAGTTTTGGACATGGAAATGCAACAAAAAACATTGCCCACACAAAACCAATCAACCCCATATTTCTTTATTTCTAAATTGTGCAAGTGCCCAAATAGAAAGAAAGGAAAGGCTTTCTTTAAACTGAAAGAAAACAGCATTTGTCAACAAATAATATAAACAGAGCTTTTAACAACAATAATTTTTTATCTCTAATTTTGTGTGTTTATTCAGAAGATACTTTCAAACTTCATTATGTAAATGTTTTCGGTAAAACTATTTGTTAACATGCTTTATCTCAATCTCTTTTATCCAGCTTTGTCCCGAACTTCTCGTTGGTGACTGAACTACAAGATTTTTTCATCTATCTAGGTTAGATAACATCTCAGACCACAGGGTACAAGTTATCAGGGTCGTCAGTTTTAAATAACGTCACGATGACGTAAACGATGACCCTGGAATTACGGAAGAGGCATGGTTAGGTAGAGCGTCAGTCAGGCAGAACCTCATTTGACACCATGTGCCGAATAGAAGACAATAAAAAAATAAGAACCTCAGGGTGTGTTTAGTCCTCTTCTACAGCTAATAAATCATTACTTAATTTATCTAGTTATTTTTGGAAGATTTTGACGATAATTTCCCAAGATTACGCACTTACTAACATTTTCTTCGGAATTGTAATGGTTTTCGTGTTCAGTGTAAAATTTTATTCATTAAATTTTAAATAACTGTCGATAAATTAGTTATTACAATGGAAAATATAGCTATGAGTACAGTCGAAACTTCTTAAACTATGCGCGGCAACCTTAGAAGGAAGTGCTGAACAACATTGAAGTAGAATGTTATTCAAGAAAAACCACACTGACAATGATCGTGACGAATATTTTGTAGTTAATTTTTTATAAAAAACATTAACAAATTAGAAGAGCTTATTTTCGATGAAGAAAAAAAAAATGTTCAATTTTTCCCCCTAAAATGGTTTTATATACGAAAGAAAAACTATGTGTTCGGAAAGAACATGAGGTAAATTCGTTACTACCTTTATTATAAACTTATACATAACGTGAAAAAATCAGGTTTTATGTATATGGTACACAATATAAAGTTAATGTATTCTGTTTGATGTATTGAACATGATTTAGGTTTCTTTTCTCCCCGAAATTCATTACTCAATATTGTCTTTAGTAGTTACGAGTTTATACATTAGCATTAATCATTTTGTTGTCCAAATGGCTTTCTACGGATCATTTCAAGAGTATTCTTCTGATAAATGTAGAATGCATTTTGTTCTTCTGAAATGCAAATGGATACTGGGGATTTCAACAATTTTAAAAATAATTCCACTATACCCATTTCAACGATATCTTCAAAATAGCTATTCTATAAATTGTATACTGCCTACACCAATCCATTTAACTTAAGCATTTTAACTTAAAGTATTTGATTAAAATTTACTGAATAAATATTTTCAATTGAATTTCGTCTTATTAATTAATGATTCGTCCTTTTCATATTTACGGCACAATTAAAGGGGGAGAAAAACTTTTTTCTGAATAAAAATCACGAGATCACGAACTAGAAAAGGTTTGTAAACACAAATCTCAGAAATTCACCAACGTTTATTCATTTATTAAGTAGTTTTGTCAACCCTTCTTTAAGCGATGCTATTAAATACCCTATATTTGACGCGAAGATTTAGCAGATCACGTGCTTTTTTTATTGACAATGTCTTAATTTTTTATTTTTATAATTAAATACCTAAAATGTATTTATTTTGATACATGTTTTATTCCAACAATCTTGCAAAAGCATTTCCCAGATTTCTTGCAAATCATTCGCATAGCAAAAGCTGCACATTTTAGAAGCCATCGTGAAACTGAATGCAAAGCAGTTGCACCGACTTCTGATAGTCATTCACGAGTTCTAAAACGAATTCACTCACAACATCAATCCAGTTTACATTAAACAATTACAACAGTTTACAACTTAAAGTGTAAATCGTTGTGACTTGGACCGCGGCGAGCTGGAGATCGGAACCTACCTTCAGCGAAGCCGATGCTTTGTCAATCGCCATTCTCGATGGTCCATTACCAACTGATTTTAAAGGGGAACGTAAAATATAACCAAGCCATCTGAGGGATAGCCCACGCCAAATGGAGGGAAAGAAAAAGAAAAGAAATATCCAAAGGAATCAAAAAGTTTCCTGTATTTCATTTTCAACTTAGCATTTTTGACAATTCTTTAGGAAGAGGGAGAAGGAAACATTATATTTTCCTTTGTCTTTGTTTAATAATTTTCTTTTTGTTAAAATTTCTAAATTACTTTAAAGAACATAGAGGGTCTTCCAAAAAGGTGGAACAAGCATTGATTTCCTTAAATATTGCACCTAGACATATACTTCCAATTACAAAGTTTCATAAAATAAGGTAAGAATTTGTGTGAAAACACTTTGGCTTCGGTGGAATTTGAAAATAAAAAGTTCAGAAAATTAACTTTTTATACGTTTCCCGTAGAGCAAAAGTGTCAATGAGTAAAATTTTCCTCTTACACTCATCTATCTATAAATTAAGTTTCAAGATTCTATCTGCAAAAATTGTAGAGATATATTAACATTTAAATTTAAAGGGACTGCTCACAAATAAATATGGAGATGTTTATAGCAGAAATGCAAATTTATTCAACATAGAAAAACTGCGAAATGCAAATATTTGTGTAGTAGTACATCATCTAAGCATCATGGCTTGAAAAAAATTTACCAATGGCGTAAATGTAATTTAATATAATGACATTCCCCACTGGTGGGATTTTCCACTTAAGGGGGTGGGATATTACAATAGATGGACGCAAAACGTATAAAATAAAAGGAGCGTTCTCCCTCAACTTTCTTGTTTACACCTTCATAAAAATGTCAATAATATAACGCCTTTAAAGTGACCAATACAACTATATAAATTCTATTTAAATTAAATTAACAAAATTAAAAGAAATAAAATAAATAAATACAAAATTAAATAAGGGCATCGACGAGATTTGTGATAAAATGCCTTTACTAGAACGATCAACTTTGCAAACTGATTTACAGGAAAAGAAATAAATATGTTAAATTGTTGTTTTCTATCTATAACTAAAACATCCTGCGCTCCATTTATATATCAGAAAACACATAATGAATGTTTTTGAAACAAAATGCTATAAATTCTAAACTAGAAATTTCATTAACTACATTTCCATATGAAAATTGGAAAAAAAAATATGAATTTACTGCATGATATATTTATTCATATAAAATACTATAAAAATTCAATAAAATTCAATTGATAATAACTGTTTTAATACAAAACGCTCCATAATTGTGGGTTCACTCTTCAAATTTAAAACCGTAAATATTTCTACAAAGACATTTTTTTTATTTTATCCAATTTTTCAAATATATTTTTCTCTCATACAGTCTAAACTATAATTATATAATGGTTTATTATTTCAGAACTGAAACTCATATCACTTAGAATATTCACGTTTTTCTTGCTTTTATAATTGAGAAAGGGAAATTCTATATTATCTTGTCTAACGAAATTCAGAAGCGTAGTGTGGCGATGGACTTTTTCTTCTGTAAACTAAAAGTGAGTGAAAAATCACACACCAAAAGTGAGTAAAAAGCACGTTGCCCAAAAAGAAACGCATCAAAATGTTTCTCAACTCTTTATTCAGGATAATACATTTCTGCAGATTGGATTTTAATTATTATTTTAAAAAATAAACACAATGTATTAAAACTATTGTACCAAATCTTATATAATTTTTCATGAAGCTCTGTTCGATCGCTTAATCCAATTTTACTATAAAAAGTGGTCCAGAGAACCTCAAATGTTCAATTACAAGCAGCAATAACGAAATACTTTTTTCTCAATATCTGGTATAAAAAATTGATCAACTTGACTAATCCGCTTGTTGAATTCATCTTCATAACCCAGAGCGTTATAGTTTCTATAATTTAAATTTGAAGAAGCAGGAGTTATAAACTGCTTGAGTTATCTCTTGTCTGTGAAACGAATTAATTTATGAATGATTTATATTAATTCATTAAGAAAATTAATGAGTAATATTAATTTAATAATAAATGCATGAAAGAGAATCTATTATGAATTCGAAACTTGCTTTAAAAAATATACAGAAATATAAAATTCAATATCAGTTTCATGCTGCCCTCTATTGAGCAAAATGGGCAACAAGTTTTGAAAGATTGAATAAGAGTAAAATATCAGAATTCAATTTTAGGCTGCCATCTGGCGAACAAAATAGACAACACTTGTACTACTCGTCATTATTTAAAATTTGTATTCCTATTGGTCAACATTAACGATTATTTGCTTTTAAGATAATAATAATTATAAAATCTATACTGCAGTGCAAACAAATTACACTTCTTAACTTTTGAACCAGGAACTATGTTTCAAAGGAAAATTTTTCTAAGATTTCTAAAATTCTATCTAAAAATTTTCTAAGATTTCTAAAATCTATTATAAATTCTTTTAAATTAGTTTGCATTTTGAAATTAGTTAGCCACATTTACTTAAAACAATTTCTTCTTTAGTCAAACATTTTTTCCCCTGTAAAATTAGCTGTTTCCTAATAGATTCGATAGATTTTTTTTAGCTGACAGCTTCGATTGATTTCTTTAAATATATATGTATATTTATTTCCCCCTCGCACTATAACTGCTAGTGAATTATTTTAGTAACTCATTTTTATAATTTGAACGTTTGAACATAGTTTTTAGTTTTTGGTGCAGTTTCTAATCTTTTTCCTTTTACGGAAAAGAAAAAGATAAGTTCTTTGTATTTGTTTATTGGGTCAAATTTTCATCATCATCATCATTCTTTAAAACATCGAAAATTGAAATCGACACACTTTTTCTTTAAAAAAAAAGCAATCAGAATTTTGTTTTCTCCTCTGAAAAGTAATATTTTGTCTTTCTGTTTATTTTTATTCAAAATCAAATGTGGCCAAGAAGGGTAGCTTTTTATTAGTCTAAAATGAAATTTGTGAAGGCATTTGAACGATCAAGTGTGTAATAATAAGCCCAGAGATGTGCTGGTCTATCTGTATTTCCTAGACCTTTTTTATGCCTGAATTGGTCACATCACCATTTTCCTGATATCTGAATTTTGTATTACTTTGCATTAAAAAGTTGGGATCTATATTTGATATAAATATATCTAGATCACAAGAAACTGTCGTTATGCTTATCAAAAGCCTTCTAGATTTATTGCACTAAAATTCGCAAATTTTGAAGGCGTATTTTGTGGCTTGTTATGAAAAGCAAAATTATACAAAAAGCATAATAATTCGAAAAGCAGAACAATTTATTAAGGAATATTTAAAATTCCATAAAATAATTTGTGGATGATTTCAAAAGAAGAGTAATCTGTGAATGAATGTTAATTATCTCTAAAAAAGCATCAATTAGCAAATGCAAAATTGTATTAATACACCCGATGAACATTTCCATGGAAAGAAATAAGCATTCTTTGTTATACTCGTAAATCTCAGCCTTTAATTTATTCTTATCAAATTAATAATTTTGCTTTATTTAGCTCTTTATGTAGCTTTTATTACTGATAAAGGTGTTATTTTGGATATAAAACATGAATATATAATAAAATTTACGCAGCATAATGATGGTATAATTTCAAAAGCGTGCAAAAAATTTGATTTTTAATGAATAAAACTAATATATTTTTTTAATGAGCAAGTTGTAAAAGTTTTATATTTCAGTACTGTCCCCTCAAATCTTGTCTTTTTAGGAATTCATACTATAAACATGAAAGTAAAATGCTAGAACAAGTACAAACTAAATTCCTGCGTTAATTATTTCACAAAACTAATTAATGATATCTTTTCTCGTGATATATCTTCATCCTATTTGAGTAACAGTTCTCATATTTCTCGTTTGAATTCCCGAAGAGATATTTATGGCATTCTATTTTTTTTATTAAAATCATCAGTCATATGACTGATTACGTGGACATATTCAACTCTATGCGTATTTCTGTATCTACCAGAGCTTTTAAAGCCTATTTCCGAATGTGTTGTAAAATTTAATTACATTAATAAATTCTCTTTATGCAAATTATACAAAATTTTTAATATGTCTTTAAATTTAAATATTCACAATTTTTAAATTCTTGGTTTGATTGATGTTTATGTTGTATCGTGCAACACGGTAATTCGAATTTCTGTAGTGTGCACTTTTTAAATAAATAAGCAATTTTGAAAAAAGTATTTATTTAGTTTATTTGACATATCAAACTAGTTAATAAACATTTCTAAAAAACATAAAGAAAATGTAAATGTCTAAAATTATTTTTGACAGAAATCAGTCATGCGGTTTCCACAATTTTATCTTATTTTATAAAACGAAATATTTTTAAAAATGCATATCCGACACCTATATTTGTCATCTGACCGCGGTTCAAAATTACGAGGTCCCTCCCAAAATAGCCCCTGTGTTGCTTCAAAACGGGATGTTAATATAATTAAACCGACATGTATATATTGGTTGCAGACGTTCAGAAGCTTGAAAGCTTTATTAAATTTCCTACGACTGTTTAACCCTGTATTTTCCGATGGTACTTAAGGCGACCAGGAACCTGCAAAATCCTTTTTTTAAAATTTCCACTAATTAATTTGAAATTTGAACGCATTAATAGGAGGCCGCGGTGGCCTAGTGGTAAGGCCTCAGCCTTAGGGCCGGAGGGCTCCAGGCCCGAAACCCAATTCCACGGAAGATTCGTCGTGTATGGGGGCCCTCATCATCCTCAGTGGCCAAACGCGGCCCCCCCCCCCCCATCCGGCGTGGCGTGGAAGCTTGCAGAGGGGGCACCAGCTCAGGTGTCGTCCTCGTCATCTGACCGCGGCTCAAAATTACGAAGTCCGTCCCAAAATAGCCCTCGTGTTGCTTCAGAAACGGCACGTTAATATAACTAAACTGACGAAGGCATTAATAGTAACACAAAACAACACAGAAATTTTCTCTGCAATATATATATTTATTTATTTCTGAGATGAGTATAAATGTAATTTTCAATAACAATTGCCTTCATCATAAATGTTCCAGGCGCTTCAATTTTTGTTCAAACTTCATCACATTGTATATAAGTATAAAATCATATATGGAGAAGAATTTTTGGCATTCTTATAAAAGTTATTTTTTTATTAAACTGCAAATATTATCTTCCATATCAAATATTGGCCATACTTTTTTCCGAAATCGATAGTTTCGAGTTACTATGTGTCCTCATTTTGAAATTCCCTTCTGAAACATAAAAAGTAATCCCAATTTTTCTTAGAACTGGGTTAGAATAACTAATGAAAAAAATTAGAATGATTTCAAGTAATTTTGGAAAGCCTGGAGCATTTATCATAAAGGACATTAATTGTTATTGGAAATTATATTTATACCCATAACTCAGAAAATTGCGTTTAATTATTGCATTTAATTTTAGAAAGTTTTTTTCCATCTTTTCCGGGGTTATTCTGCATTAAAAGGTATCTAATGATGCCAAAATAAAATTGAAAAGTTGCTGGGAAGTTCATTCGGTAAATAAAGGGTCAAGAGCTATTACCTATTTATAAGCTATTCCTATTATAAGGTAATACTGCTATTTATTATCTACTAACAGTCCACCGAAATAAAGAATTAATGCACTTCAATCCGTCGATATTATGATGATATATCCACCATTATTAATTAATTTATATGTTCCAGTGGATGAACATAGACGTATTTCCATTTAGAAGTGGGTCAATGTCAATACGCATTAGGGTCTTCGTAAATGGGGAAGTTTGGTGCCGTATAATATTCTAAAAGCTAACATCCCTCGCATGACGTCATTCACAGTACTCAACATAACGCTCATTTCTAATCAATTAAAGTTGTTCATCCGCACTAGTAAATGATGTTAGCA
This sequence comes from Araneus ventricosus, assembly GCA_013235015.1. Lineage (NCBI taxonomy): Eukaryota > Metazoa > Arthropoda > Arachnida > Araneae > Araneidae > Araneus > Araneus ventricosus. The sequence continues at coordinate 52,316 of BGPR01008671.1, read as the reverse complement.
CTCTATCTACTTAAAACTTTCTGAAATATTGATTTAAAACCAGTTGTAGATATTGATTTTATTGATTTTAAACCTCCCTCCACTTTCTTGTACATCAATGTCTCCCAATCTTTTTTGGCACATAACCCCCTAAGCCTTCCGAAAATTCTTATACCCCTACGTAACATATACATGTAATAACTTAACATTTTCCTAATTTTAAAAACGCTTCTTAACTTTTAATTAATAAAATTATTTCTACATAAGCTCTAGTATAAAAATAATTGCCACTGTAGCTGGAAGAAGTCCGGATTCAACCGGCTTCCAGCGTATGGGAATTTCCCCTTTTCTCCGTATAAAAACCCGCCGCGATATTGTAACGGCCCTTTTTTTTCCACCATGTAATTCCTTTCCATCTAAACGCTGCTTTTGCGCGTAAGTTTTATTGACGGCCAGGGAGTGGAACTTACTTTTAAAAATATTATTATAAATATTAAGTTCATATATAATCTACGTTATCATCTTCAAAATGGATAAATAGAAACTGAAATAAAGTATTGATTGAATCAACGACTGCCTTCTTATTCAAGATTTTTGCTCTACACTTTACCTACGAAACATCATTATATACATAATTTATAGTATTCAAAAACTGAATTGTTCACGGAAGAAACTTAAAGAATACGTCTTTGGAAGAAATCATTAGGATATTGTTGAGAAACACAGTAAGTTAATTTACAAAACATATAACGGAGAACTGAAATTCTGGTACGAAATAATTTTTCTCAATTTCACTTTTTTTTTTTTTTTTGAAAAAGTTGTGGGGATTAAAAACACTTTTATATATATTTTTGAAAATTATTCAGCGAGTATATCCTAAAGACTAATGTGTCTTTTCTGTCTGGCAATTTATATATACAAGTTAAATCACAGTAAACAGCTGCCTTTAAACTCTGGACAAAGTCATTTTAAATTGCCCCCCTTTACAATAAAACTGACCCCCGAGGCGCGTGGGTCCCACCTTGGGAAACACTGTTGTATACTAACACAATATGACACGTTTTGGGCTTCGTAATATAATAATTTTGTCCATCGTGGAACTTTCCAGGAAAAGAGTTCTGCAACTTCAAATACAGGGTTAGCCTAAAGATTCAGCGGGTTTCAAAGGACTGCTTATTTACAAGTATACGACGTACAAAGACGAGTGATATATGAAAGGATACATACACTCACCAAGTTTCTGGTACATACTACAAATGACCAGGTGCAGTTTTTCCGTATTTGCGTAGGAATGCACTCTGAATGCTCGTAACCGAAGAACACTTCGCATATTCCAACAAACAAAAACTCTTCTCCTGCATTGCCGCCATCTTGTACAGTGCCGCTGCAGGCCTGCTATCTAGCGAGCCACGAGGCGGGCTTGTAAACTTGGAGAGTGTATGTATCTTGTCATGTATCACCCGTCTTTGTAGGTCGTATACCTCTTAATACACAGTGTTTTGAAATACGATGAATCATTTAGCCTGTACATGAACAAGTCACTATGTATACTAAAATAAACCAACGAGAGTAGTTGCCCTAGACTTTCTTGTATACTCATTATAATAAAAGTGTTATCCCCTCGTTTCATAATTGCGAACTTTGGGCAAGGTCGGAACCGCCACGAGTACTCAGATTTTTACTGACTTCGGGATATTTCATATCAAATATAAAATATTCACATAAACATATTTCGTAGGTGGTTCAGAAAGTAAGAAACAAGTCCTCTGTGAAAATAAATTTTTTTACGAAATCAAAGAGATAGACAAAGGTAGAAAGGCACTGCCACATATTACTTTTCCACTTAGTCGCCATGGTTGTTGACACATTTGTGCCATCGGTAAACCAATCTATTGAAATGGGCATAGAAGAAATCAGGGTCCAGGTCGCGGAGCCACTCAACGACAACTCCTGATCTTCGGCATCTATTCTGAAATGGCGACCTGCCTGGTGCTTCTTCAACGGTCCGAAGAGATGAAAATTACTTGGTGCAAAATCCGGGCTGTAGGTAGGGTGTTCCAGTGTCTCTGTGGTGGACGTGCTCGACAGTTTTGCACACCTTATTTCGTAAAGGAAACTCGTGTTTCTTCACCTGTTTTCGTGACATTACACGAAGTTACTCCGTAAACTTCTTATAGTTGCTGATGAATTTCCTCTGGGGACGCTAAAACCTTATACATTTCTCTCTTCAATCACCGACCATGTATCCGTCAACGCCACCATCTTCAATTAGATCAATCTACCAGTGGTATTTGAATGCTGTGATTGTTGATTCTATCTAGATATGGTATTTAATTCGCACAGGGAATTTGTGCATCCGTGAGAGCTCTTGTTACTAGCTAGAATTTATAGACGTGTGGTAACTCATATTTCCTATGATCAATCAGATCCATCTGATAGACTCTATACATTGCTATATAACTAGAAAAAAATTTAAAAAAAGATAATTTAAACAAAATCCTTTAAAAAGCATAATTTTCATTAATTAGAATCGTAAGACAAAGTTTAGCAATTCCTTCCTATATTCAGTTTCATTATCTCACTGATTCCTCCAAACTAAAAAATAATATTCTTACAAAACTCGTAAATAAATCTTAACATTTGATAATTAATCATATCTTGTTAAGAATCATATTTTGCCAAACCATAAATTAACCTATGTTAATTATTTCTTGAATTCATTTTGACCTATTGTGTAAATATTCATAGGTCAATAATAAAATTTCTAGCTATTCCAATCAATATCAACTAATATTTCAAACATTAATTATATATTCTAAATTGAACCACAGATTTATGGAGCAATGACACTATTGAACTTTTTCATTGTTAGAACAACACTGCTTTACGATAAAAACACGTTTTCGTCGCAACTCACGATTCTTGTTTCACATGCAAAATACATGTGCTTTCCTGTGTGCTGTAATATGATGGTAAAGTTTCCACATCATAAAAAGTTGAAAGGCCAGTGCTCAAAACGTTATCAAGTCATCACGGAAAACTGAATATAAGAAAGCACAAAGATGATTGATATAAACATTTCTATTTTTATGAACTTGACACCACTTAAAGTTCGCTTAAACAATGCTGGCTAAAATCTTGACACGAAGTTTATAAACTTCTCTTGTAATATTTGTTATGGTCCTCTTTACAATTCATTTGTTTTGGTCCTCTTCTCAAATCATTTGCTCTTAAACTAGAAAGAAACATTGTTAAAAATAAACTGTCCACTTTAAATTAAAGAACTGCAGAATCACAAAAAACATAAATATGCTAAAAGTATATTTTTATTTGAATTTTGCAATTGTTAAATTTTACATTACATAGAAAACATTCAATTTAATAATATTGACTAAAATCATGACACGAAACTGTGTTAACTCTTTTTTACTTTCTCGTATACGCAGTTTACAAAGAGAAAGTATTGTAATCGTCAAAAAATTCGAACTCGAGATTTTGACAAATCTCCACGTTTTAAACCTCCCCGAGTCCGAAAAACACAATTTTGGAATTATGTCTGTCTGTGAACACGATAACTCGGAAACTATTAGAGCTACGGGGATGAAATTTGTTATGTGATATTTACACATAATTTGTAGGTTTCTTTCAAATTTGAGACAAATTCCGTGAACGGGAAGTCTGTCTGTCTCTCCGCGTTCATGTGAACACTATAACTTAAAAACTTGAACAGCTAGATGGATAAAAATTGGTACACAGTTTTATCATCATGAATGTAGGTCTGTATCAAATTTTGGACCAATTCCGTCGAAGGGTTGATCGATCTGTATAATTGAATATTTTTAAGCAGAATAACTTCTTAACAAAATTACTTTCATAAATGAAATTGGTATGTGGCCTTCTTACCTTAATTGTAGATTTGTATCCAATTTTTGTGTCAATCGTAGATTTGTATCCAATTTTTGTGTCAATCGTAGATTTGTATCCAATTTTTGTGTCAATCGGTTAAAAAAAAGGTGTTCAAATTGCATAATTAATTTTTCTTATCCGATTCTCCATGCGCATGCGTAATGGTACCAATCACTTTGCACGTGGACGCTATTGAGCGAATTACGTCACTTTGTCCTTGAGCGGGCAAGAGTGGAACCTAGAAGTGTGTGATAGATGCGTTTTAATCGGTACGCATTTCTTTGAATTTGACTCTTTACCTAAATATTTTGCAATCACTATAATCTACAATGAAAAACCTTCTGATAGTCATTGGATTCTGGTAGTAGGTTCTAAAGTAGACTCGAATTTTTTTATCCACGCGGGGGGGGGGAGGGGAAACAGCCCCTTTTGGGGGAAGTTTACGAGAAAATTTAGGGAAGACCACTCCCGCTGGTTTTTCTTATATTGATCTTGAACCTCTTAAAGAATTCCACATCATTTCTGAAGCATTGCAAAGAAATATTTCCGAAAATTATCTAACCATCTTAATTTTAAAAATTATAATAATATAAGCTACTGTGTAATGAACAGAGCAGTGACACATACTGAACTCTTTGATATTTGGACCTACAATGCTTTGCATAGATTAAAGGCAAGTTTCAATCACGACTCAAAATGCATGCTTTCGACAGAAAAGAATTTACTTGCAAAATGCATGCTAAAGGAGATTTTTTTATCTGAGATAAGCAAGGCTGTCTTATCCATTATGCCCATTGGGCTATAAGCAAGAAAGAATAGGAGAGTCCAGGAGAGCCATTGATCCAGGGAGCATGAAACTTTACTGGTTTTCCTTTAATTCTAAACCAAAAAAATTATTTAATTACAATTTTAACTATAATAATAGTAAAAATATGATTCAGGTTTGCAATTAGTATTACATAAAATGCATATCAGTTCAAAACACATTCATGAAGACACAATCAGTGTGAAAATTCTAAGCTATGCGTGTAATAGAAGTTATCTACATTATCAAAGATAAAGTAGGTAGTTGAACGCTGATACCTAATATCATAGTAGAGCATCAATTTCATTTTTTACCTATTTATTGCTCTCAATTATTTTATTAGATGAGTATTTTCGTGGGACCATAGGCACTGAAATATCTAGTCATGATTTTGATGGGACTTCAAAATGTTATATCCCATTGATCTCAAATTTGCAAAGAAGGCCCTGACGATAAGGTAAATGATAGAGATTTCACGCCAGGATAAGAAAAGGGACCAAACTTTGTCCGTTAGCATATACACTCCTTATTACATGTAAACTATTCAAATTAATAGTGTTGACTTTTATTTATTTTTTGGCCCACGCCGTCGCAGCGTAACCAGAAGGTGTAAGGCACAAACTCGGATGGAGGAATGGAAAACAATAACAAAACAGGAAAAAAACATCATATCAAAACTGTATGACATAGAATGCAAAAAATAATAAATAAAAAACTTTTTAAAAAAAAACGCTTTTACCATTCCATTAAAAAAGAAAAATAATTTTTTCTCAAAAATCTGGTGGTTAAAACAAAACTCGTAAAAGTGTGAGGCGTTGAATACAAAAGGAGAAAGATATAAAACCACAACATCATAAGAAACGAAATGTTATTAAATTTCCATCATATAAAATTTATTATAAACGTGATAACAATTCTAATTTACTTACAGCTTTTCTACCTGCGCCTCACGCTTTTCCGATTTTTGTTCTGACCTCCAGATTTTCGAGAAAAAATGTTTTTTTCTTTTTTAATGCAATGATAAAAGTGTTTTTAAAGTTTTTTCCATATTTATTATTTTTATTGAAACATTTAAATTCTTGAGTAAAGTATTTTAGTTCTTAAAAATACTATAGCTGGCGCCACTGAAACCTACCGAGTTCAAACGTAATTTTGCGAATTATTTTTTTAAAAATTGATAATTGTGAGCTCTACAATTATTAAAATATTGCATTGTCATCAAGACCCAATAAATATACAAAATTTCAGAACTCTAGTGCATTAAGAAGTGAGTGAAAAATCCATCACAAAATTCCAATCTTACATACATACATACAAACATGAAACATTTCGAACTTAGTAAAAGCGTTTAAGAAAAGCAACGACGAAAACAAAAGTTCTGAACAACCACAAAAGACAAATCAAACCAGCGTGAATGATCTCACCTAAATTTTCAATAACAAAGGTGTCCTACACGACCTCCCTACCCCCTCCTCCTAAAAACTGCGGAGTGCCACGAGTGTTAATGACATTGTCTTCACAGAACGTTGTAATACGAAAGAGTCAAGAATGCAAGTGAGATAAAATTTGCAAAGTCAGTAAAATAGCGCCAAGTTTACGAATGTCGTGCGCCAATACACAATATGAAGCGTATTTTTGGATCATCGAAAGATAAAGAAAACGGAATATGCAATTTGAATGACTTTTTTGCAACCAATTGAAAGCAGAATTGGTCACGGGTATACATTTAAGGTTAGAAGACCACACACCAAATTTCATAAATCCTTGTGTTAATGAGTTATCGTGTACACAAGTATGTGATTATACAGACCGTCAGACAGCCAGCCCTTCGACGGACTTGGCCCAAAATTTGAGACAGACCTACATTCTTGATGATAAAACTGTGTACCAAATTTTATCACTCTAGCTATTTAAGTTTTTGAGTTATAGTGTTCACATGAACAAGGGCAGGCAGACAGACAGATTTTGTCCAAAATTTGATAGAAACCTACAAATTAGGTGTAAAGATAACATACCAAATTTCATCCCTCTAGATTTAATAGTTTTTGAGTTATCGTATTCACAGACACACGGACAGATATAATTCCAAAATTGTGTTTTTCTGACTCAGGGAGATCTAAAACGTGGACATTCATCAAAATCTCGAGTTCGAATTTTTTGACCATTACAATAATTTCTCTTTGTATACTTCGTATACGAGAAAGTAAAAATGACTAGAATCAGGACACAAAACTATGATAAACATATAATTTTTTTTCTTTAAATTCATCTTGAACCATTTAAGAAATTTCGCCCACACACCATACGACTGGAAAGGCAAATTTCAAAATAAACTGCCTTTCGTAATTCTAAAAGCTATAATACTGATATTAGCTGTTGGGCAATATATAATAAAGCAATGACACGCAGTGAAACCTTTAACATTTAGAACTACAGTATTTGCATACATTTTAAGACACGTTTCAGTAATGACTCACAAACGTGTTTTTCCATGCGACAGAACATGCAAAATATATGCTAAACGAGATTTATTACCTATGATAAGACAAATGGTAGAGATTCTATGTCAGGATAAAAGAAGGGATAAAAATTATCAAGTTATCACGGAAAATTCTGCTCCATGTATTAATGGTGACGGCTTTTTAAACCTCTATTGCAGAGGTACTCAACCTGTGGTACGCGTACCCCTAGGGGTACGCGAAATCAAAGTCAGTAATGGCGGACACAAGAAAATATAAAGGATTTTAAAAGTTACAGTATTTTGTTTTCCTAAGTTCGTGTGAAAAGTAAAAGTTGTGCTAGTCTAACCTACGCTCAGAATAAGAAAAAAGAAAGCAAAAGAAAACCTGGTAAATGATTGATATTTTGTCTTCAACAGCCCCGATTTTGCATGAATCATCAGTGTGTTCGCAAAAACTGTAGCTTCTCTAGGAGCCAGTAATAGCACATTTAAAAGGACTTAAGTTGTCATTCAGACAATATTTTCCGAACCGCAGTGATGCAGATATGTGGATTTTAAATCCCTTCAACAAAGAGTTTTTTCTAAAAGCTGAAAAATTAACAATATCTGACAAAGAAAAATTAATTGAACTTTCCACTGATTCTTCATTAGAATCTGAATTATAAAAAAAGAAATTTGATTGACTTCTGGGTAGCAGTGAAAGAAGAGTACCAAGAACTCGGTGTTAAAGCAATGAAATATTTAGTACCTTTCACGAACATAGAACTTGTGGAAAGAGCATTCTCGTCTAATACATATGTTAAAAATAAATATCGAAATAAGTTTGACGCAGCTCCAGACATGATATTATAGCTTTCTTCATTTGAACCCAATTTTATAGAAATGATTTTTTACTCCAAGAAGGCATAGATCTGAGTTTCAAGGATTGCAAGGATTGATTTTCTCTTGAAGGATTGATTGAAGTTTCAAGGATTGATTTGCTCTTCTCAAGGATTGCATGGAAATTTTCTTGCACTTGAATTGCACTCTTGCAGCGCGATTATTTCGAAGTGTAATTTTTAGCTAACCTCACAAGTTAATTTGAAATTATTACAATACTGTTTTTATTTGTTTTGCCGTTTAAATAGTACTATTTTAAAATTGGAATAAAATATAAAATAAAAAATAAGTCCTGCAAATGCCATTAATTCCCGTTATTTGCCTCTTAAGCTTACCTAAGCCCCAGGGGTGTAGTGGAGCCGGAACGGCGTTCTGGCACTGCTTTTTCCCCCAAGAGAAATAAATGAGAAAAAAATGGTGAAAACGTCCTTAAAACAGTGCGATTTTTGTCACCCAGATTAGAGTTTTCTAATAGTGCTTATTTTGCGACTACACCACTGCTAAGCCCTTAACATTATTGATACAAATTTCTTTGCATAGACGGATGATTGGGGGCGGGTATGGCAGTAGGGGGTATGCGAAAATGAAAAGACTAATCTAGGGGTACGCGAGGGAAAAAAGCTTGAGAACCCCTGCTCTATTGGAATACGTTTCCCTTAAATACTAGTGCCTATCTCGTAAGGCATGACGATTTAACATATTTTCCCTTGAAGAAAATTTGTATGGTCTATAGATTGGCAGGAGGATTGTAAGCCATTCTCAGTGTGAATGGATTCGTTCAAATCTCAGATGATATTAGATAGTTAACTATTCTTTTCAGTATCTCAGACACATCCTGGATAAAATCTATCTATATTTACAGAATCCCGTCGCTCGTATTTCATCGTTGAGAGCAATTTATTTTTTCTGAAATAAAATAAGCGCTGAACAATTTTACTTTGGCTATCCACGAAAATTAAATTATTTTAACATGATAATGCTTTTAGACTGGCATGCTTTCTGTAAACTGCGTGAGGCAACCAGAGAGAGTGGCCTCCCCTAAACTTTCTCGTATACTCATTTCTAAAAAACTCGGATAAAAATTTCGAATCTGCTCTATTCCCAGAACGCAACAAGTTTCTCCAACCCACGTAAAAACAACAAAACAAGCGGAAATAAAATATTCCGAGCAGGATACTATTATTCAGGCTATTAATTTTTTCATACTTTTTTGTAGAAAAACTCAAAAAATCACATCTAAAACATGTAATAGAATATTACAATTGCAGAACATTAATATCAAGCACAGTAGTTACTAACGTATATCAAAAGTATATACAACTTTCTGTATAAATGATTGCTGAAAGAATTTCAGTATTTGTTTGCAGAAATGCAGTATTTTTATTACATATAGCATTGTCAAAAATACTTCCAGACATTAGTCCATTTCATGAATTGTTTTCTGAATGTCTGTCCAATTCATCATAAGAAAAATGTTGTACACATACTGTGCTGAACAAGTAGCTGGATTACCTAATTTCTCGATATAGCCTTTCATAATCCTTATTACTTATGTCTTTTGACGAAAAAGCCTTACACAGCATTTCGAGAAAGATAACCACTTTTATACTTCATAGACTAATTAATCAACCATCGACTGGCTTTTAATCGTACCATTTTACAGACTTAGCAATATATTAGTTATACAGTTGTATATTTTTTTCCTCGAATATCCTAAAAATTAAAGAAACGGTGGAATATCAGCGCTTAAGACTAATTCTTTTGAAAATTATGATTTGTATGCTTGAAAGAAGTACAAAATAAGATATAAGAACACTACAACTTAATAAAAGAAACTTTTTCTTTAATTCTCCTATATTCCATAGCTTAAGAGTTGTATTCACACTTTTCAGTCTCGAAATCAATATAAATCTTTCTTTTTCGTTTTCTTGTCTATCCCATGTGATATTGCGGCTCAAAATTTGTACCTCTTTTCCTCCTACATTTACTTTTTCAGCAACCAGTACAAGACTTAAAAATAGGTAGAAATTGTATCTAAAGTAGGCAAAACGATAACAATGACAAATGCTGTATATTTATGAGAACGAGCAAGATCAGTAGCAGTGACGATAATTATCCCAAAAGTATGCAGAAAAGTAAAAAATGTTACCACACACACACAAAGACAATCTTTTATCTACGAATTTGACCATAGTTTCTACATGATTGGCAAGTACTGACATTTCTTCATATTCTTCCAGTTTTCCCAGAAGTAATTTTTCTTTAAAACCGTTGATACCTGATGACAGTGCAAAGCAAGTTACTGTGTAAAAAGCTATGTAAAGCATTGAAGCCAAGTTCCATGACAATGCTCACATTATAACCGAGATGGAAAAGATGATTGTCAGGTGATTCATCAAGAACATGTCATCGAATAAGTTGAGCGCATGTCCTTTGAGAAGAAAACGAAATCAACTCCGTCAACTATGTATCTAAGATAAGCAGAAACACACATCACGACGTGCCAGAAGCAGAGTTTGTCGCAAGTTGCCCGTGCTTTGTTAACCAAGGCTTTTGACCCTGTTTCTGAAGGCTGCATGCGCAAACAGAAGGATGTTACTTTGCGAGCTATTTCACTGAATTCCTTTCTTTTGACGAGTACGAGTACCAAAACAGTTAACTCCAGAAGTGTGTATATTGCGAGAATGAAATTGATTTTCACTGTCGCTCGACCAGTTAAGTAATGAAACATTACTGCGATAGCAACACGATATATTACACTCAATATAAAAATTCCTGTATGTAAGCATTTCAGTGTATGCATTCTTCTGTTCTTGGAATCATGCACATGAATATCTAAAATGGCGTAAATGAGAAATACAGATTTAAAAGAAGATTCCAAACTGGTTCCTTTTCTTTGCCCTAATTTACCGCAAAGTTTCATCATAGTATTTGCAGCACCGGCAAAAGGAACACAAACTTCAACCTTAAGTATGTTATCTTATTGTTTGCTAAATAAACAAAAGGAGAATCAAATTTGTGTATATTATTTCGGAATAGTCTGTTATAAAGAATAAACTTCCTAATGTTATTTCAAAATCAGTTCAGTTGAAAAACATTTTTCTTAACGAAGTTCATTGAAATTCTTAATATTTGTTTTTTTATATAATAATTTAAATAATTTTTCTTTGTAGTCTTGACATTCGAAACTCCTAGAGAAATAAATAAATACTTCTAATTTTTCATCCACTTTGTGTTGAAATGGGCAACTTCTACAGCAGCCACATATTTTGGTTCCAATCTGTAAACAAACTCATTGCTTTAAATATGGCTTGACTGAACATTTTCTGGAAGATATTATTCCATTGATATGAAGCAGTTACTGAAAAGGCCAATTATTACGCGAAGAAAAGTTATGTTCACTATGATACAAAAATTTTTTTACTATAAAAAAACGTAATAATTTGGCACAATTATCAATTTTAAAAATTATTTTGCAACCAGTATTTCCATTATTTCTAGTAAAAATTATTTTTCTTGGACAGTTTCTCATTTGTTACTCAATAACATTGCAATTATTGCCAAAAAATATTCTAAGTACAAGGATGCATGTTAATACCAAGGTTCGTATTATTCGTATATGACAATATAGGAATTCGCGTTGTAAACTTTCTAGGTAGCAAGCAAAATAAACTAAGCAATTTAAAACCAAAATGTATCCGAAGAAAAGATCATCAACAAATGCAACATGAAATGTTACTTATATGCTTCACGAAAACTATTTACAATTTAAGTGTTAGAAATTAATGCTTCGCTATCTTTCAATATTATTACCGAAGTCACTTAATGCTGTTTTGATTATATGTTTTCTCTCACGAAAATTCGTTCTAGAAAACAATAACGTCCGATAATCATATTTAAAGACTGTAATAATGAGTCATCTCTACCCGTTGTTCTTCAAATAAACAACAAATGTTGATCACCCTTTCAATTATTTCCATTAAAATATCTAGTGACGTAAATCACATTTTTTTTTCTCTTGAAGTCAGTGAAACGCATATGAAACAAATAATATTTATAAATGTATTTTATACTTCTAGATTGTCCGAAATCATTCTTAAACATTATATTTTTCTACAAAATATGTTTTTACAAGGGAAAAAGTCAGCAATCTTATTTCCATATATGATGTCAGGAAAAACTTGTTGTTCCTCCATTAGAAAAATAAAGTAGACCATGACATTCTACACAAATATAAATTTTTACGCTTCGTTCAAACAAATCATAAAATGTTTTGAATCATTTCCAATGTTTACAGTGACTCAGCTTCTTTTAAAATGAATGAAAGCAATACTATTCTGTTTCTAATAACAAACACTAAAACTGGGATGAAATTTTCGCAACAAATTTAAATTGCTTTAAATATAACTATATTTATTAGTAGTTTTTAATAATAAACCTTGTCACTTAAAAAATTTAGAAGTCTCTTTCCATTTTTACTTTTAAACATCATTAACTAGCTAATTTATTAAGATTTCCAGTTAACAGATTATGAAGAACTTTCCACTGGATTAAATATGTGCATTGCTTTTTGGGTAGTTATGTGTATACTTGAAAACACAGTTGTAGTTATGCGAGTTTGATAAAGAATATGCAAATTATACGATAGAATATCGTCAGGTTTAATGGATCGTATTATTATGAATCAATTTTAATTGATTGTATGATTATTATAGGTATAAGTATTAATTCTAAATGCCACGTGAAATGCAAGAAATAACTTTCAATAATTCAGTCGGGATACCGCTTTTAAGATGTAGTTATAGTAATGAAAAAGAAGTGTTAAAAACAACTGCGATACTGAAAATTTACATAATTAGAAATTCTTTAAAAAGATTTGAGGAAATTTTATGATTATTGAGGTAAAGCTTTTGTTTTAAAAGTATTTTGATGGTTGAAATTTTTTTCTGTATGCATTTCGAGTGATCGTCTTCGCAGACAGACAGACAAATACCCAAAAAAAGGGGCTTTCCGATTCAGGGAAGTCTTAACCGAGACTCAAAAGGATGTCAACATCGAATTTTCTGGCCTTTAAAATATTTTCTCTTTGCGTACTTCATATTGAAAGTAATAATTTCTAAAATCAACACAAGAAGAAGATGTTAAATGATTGCTTGGGTGATATTTCAAACACTCAATTGTTCGTCTCGCAAATTCGACATAAAATGTCAAAAATTCGGTGTTTGAAGCTCCACAAAGGCTAATGCGAAAAAACAGAATGGCAGACAGATGGTGAGGACAACAAGTAAGCCGACTTTCGAACATTCAAACTAAAGAAGTTTGATTCATAATGCTAATCTTTGTATTCACAAGATACACAGATGTATGCCGTTTATCGAACCCATACACTTCCTGTCTTAAAGTGTCTAATTGCCAAAAAAATTTTAACTTTGAACAAATTTTGAATCGTCAGAAAAAGCTATGTTCTAAAAGGATTTTATACAAATTTTTTCATCTATTCTGTGATAATTCGATGATGTTTAATGCAGCATTTTTAAGATTTTGATTTTGATTTTCGCAGATAGGAATTCTTATTATTTTTTTTATTTTGTCACTTAGAGCAGATTTTGTTTTCTAGATTTCAAACTGCATTTTGTGAGTGCTTGCTCTGTAAAAAAAGCAAGCAACGCAAGATTTTATGAAAGATATCATCGTTCCTTAAATTTATAGGTTAATAAATACAAAGAATTTATAACTGAAAACTGTATAGTGAATGTTTTTTCTGATACACACATACGATGCATCGTTTCAGAAATGATTTAAGCATGAAAAATATGAAAAAAATAATAGCTGGATTTTACATTTGTGTTTATACTTTCTTGTAGAAAAACTCAGACAACAAATGCAATTTAAGATATTTAATAGAATATTACATATGTGTAACATTAACATCAAGCACAGTACCTACTAATATGTATTGAAAATATTGAAATATTATTGCTGTAAGAATAATTGCTTTTGCAGAATTACAGTATTTCTGTTTCAAGTAACATTGTTAAAAATATTTCCAAATAATATAACATTCATGAGTTGTTTTCTGCATGTGTGTCCTATTCATCGTAAGAAGCATTTTTACATACTGTGCTTAACAAGTAACTGGATTATCGAACAGTCAAGTGCTAATTCTGGATTTTTTTGTCGGCATTTTCCTATGTAGCATGTCATAATATACATGAATGATGCAATTTGATCGAGAAATGATACACTGCATTTTAAGAAAAGAAAGCAAATCTAATCAGTATATCCCAATTAATCAAGCATCGACGGACTTCTAACAATAGCATAACACTACACAGCATTTTTTAAAAAGTAAGCAAATTTATTCATCATAGGCTAATTAAACTTTTTCTTTCTTAAAATTATTTAGACTGATTTCTAACAGAACCATTTCACAGACTTAGAAGCATATTAGCTGTGTATTATTTTCCGCAAAGATCCTAAAAGATAAAGAAACGGTGGAATATGAGAGCTTAGGACTGTCATTCTTCTGAAAATCATGACATGTTCTTATATGCTTGAAAGAAGTACAAAATAAGATAGAAGGGCACCACAACTGGATAAAAGAATTTTTTTCTTTAATTCTCCTATATTCCAAAGTGTAAGAGTTGTATTCAAACTTTTCAGTCTCGAAATTAATACAAATCTTTCCTTTTCGTATTCTGGTCTATCCCATGCGATATTGTGGCTCAAAATTTGTACCTCTTTTCCTACTTCATTTACTTTTGCAGCAACCAGTACAAGCCTTAAAAATAGGTAGAAATTATATCCAAAGTAAGCAAACCGAAAGCAATGGCCAAATGCAGTATATTTATGAGAAAGAGCAAGGTCAGTAGCAGTGGCTATAATTCTCCCAAAAATAAGTAGAAAAGTAAAAAATGTTACTAAAGACAATCTTTTATCTACGAATTTGATCATAGTTTCCACATGATTGGCAAGTACTGTCATTTCTTCAAATTCTTCCGGTTTTGCCAGTAGTAATTTTTCTTTAAAACCATTGATAGCTGAAGACAAGGCATGGCAAGTTGCTGTGTAGAAGGCTATGTAAAGCATTGAAGCCAGGTTCCATGACAATACACACATTATAACCGAGATGCAAAAGATGATTTTCAGGTGATTCATCAAGAACACGTCATCGAACAAGTTGAGCGTATGTCCTTTGAGAATAAAAACCAAATCAACTGTGTCAACTATGTATCTAAGATAAGCAAAAACACATATCGTGACGTGCCAGAAGCAGAGTTTGTAGCAAGTTGCCCGTGCTTTGTTAACCAAGGCTTTTGACCCTGTTTCCGAAGGCTGCATGCGCATACAGAAGGATGTTACTTTGCGAGCTATTTCACTGAATTCCTTTCTTTTGAAGAGTACGAGTACCAAAACAGTTAACTCCAGAAGTGTGTATATTGCGTGAATGAAATTGATTTTCACTGTCGTTCGACCAGTTAAGTAATGAAACATTACTACGATAGCAACACGATATATTACAGTCAATATAAAAATTCCTGTATGTAAGCATTTCAATGTATGTATTCTTCTATTCTTGGAATCATGCACATGAATACCGAAAATGGCGTAAATGAAAAATACAGATTTAAAAGAAGATTCCAAGCTGGTTCCTTTTCTTTGTTCTATTTTACGGCAAAGTTTCATCATAGCACTTGTAACTCCAGCAAAAGGAACAGAAACTTCAAACTCAAGTATGTTATGTTATTGTTCGCGAAACAAGCCAGAGGAGAATCAAATTTGTGTTTATTATTTCGCCATAGTATGTTGCAAAGAATAAATTTCCGTAAGGTTAATCTAAAATTCGTTCGCATGGAACACATTTTTTTTTAAAGAAGTTCATTTTAATTCTTAATATTGTTTTTTTTACAATAATAAATTCAGTAATTTTTCTTTTGTTATGTTGACATATAATCAAAATGAAAACTTCTCGACATTGAAATAAATGAATACCTCTAATTTTTCACCCAACTTCTACTATAGAGGCTTATTTTAGTTCAAATCTGCGAGAAAACCCATCATTTTAAATATGGCTTAGCTTCAGATTTTTTGGAAGATATTATTCCGCTGATATAAGACAAGTACTGAAAAGGCCAATTATTCCGTGAAGAAAAATTGTGTTCACAGTGGTACAACTTTTTTTAGCAATGGAAAAGGCAATAATCTGCTACTACCCATCAATTTTTATATAATTTTGCAACCAGAATTCTTTTATTATTTCTAGTAAAAAAGTTTTGATTGGGCAATTTCATTTCTTACTCAAAAACATTCCAATTACTACTGAAATATATTTTAAGTGCATGGTTGCATATTAATGTTAAGGTTCATATTATTCGTGTAGGACTTTATACGAGTTCGAGTTGTTAACTTTCTTGTTAGTTGGGAAATAAACTAAGCACTTTAAAACCAAAATGTTGCCGAAGAAACAAAATATAATCAGCAAATACAACATAAAGTGACACTTATATCCTTAACGAAAATTTTATTTTCAATTTACATGTTAGAAACCCATGTTTCAGTTTTAGTTTGCATGAAAAATTGTTACCAAAGACTTTTAATGTTGCTTTGATGATATGCTTCCACCAAAGAAAATTCGTTCTAGAATATAATACCTCTCGATAATCATATTTCAAGACTGTAATAATGAGTCATCTGAACTTGTTGTTCTTAAAATAACCAGTTAATTTCCATCAAATTATCTAGTGACGCAAATCGCATTTTTTTCCCTCATGAATTAAGTGAAACGCATGTGAAACAAATGATATTTATAAATCTATTTCGTACTTCTAGATAAGCTGAAATCATTCTTAAACAGTATATTTTTCTTCAAAATAGTTTTTTTACGGAGTAGCAAATCAACAGTCTTGTTTCCATGGGAAATAAAGGGAAATGTTTGTTGATGGTCCCTTAGAAAATGAAAAGCAAAGCAAGCTACGACGTTCTACACAAAAATAAATTTATACAAAATATATTAAGCGAAATTCAAACTTTTTTTGTGTCTTTTCCGTTGATTCAACTTCTTTTAAAATGAATGGAAACAATAATATTATATTTCTTATAACAAATGCTAAAACTGCTTATTTCATGCCCTAATAATTTTCGCAATAAATTTAAATTCCTTTAAATCTATTT
Source organism: Araneus ventricosus (assembly GCA_013235015.1). Lineage (NCBI taxonomy): Eukaryota > Metazoa > Arthropoda > Arachnida > Araneae > Araneidae > Araneus > Araneus ventricosus. The sequence goes on along the minus strand of BGPR01008671.1, from coordinate 35,115 downwards.
ATTATGCTTAGTAATAAACGTTATCACTGATAAAATTTCGAAAACCTCTTACCATCTTTACATGCAAACATTATCGACAAACTTATTTCTTAAAATTTCCAATTGACATATTTTGAAGATCTTGTCACTGGATTAACTTGGTGTATAACATTTGAAGTAGTTAGACGTATTCATAAAAGCAATTGTATTTACGTTCAGAATAAACAATTAATGCGAATGTGAAAAAGAATAAGTCAATTACCCGACAGAGCAACTTTCAGTTTAATTGATCGTAATATATTAAAATGTTTTAGAGATATAAGTCTAGTCCTACATGTCACATAAAATGTGAAAAAAAACTTTCAATAGTTTAGTCAAGTTACGGATTTTCAGTTTCGGTTATAATAATGAGAATGAAGTGTTAGAAACAACTGCAATACTGAAAATTTCCATTATTAAAAATTATTAACAATTTTTTTCAGAAAAATTTGATGATGGTAGCACTAAGGTTTTTGTTTTAAAAGGCTTTTGATGGTAAAAAATTCAATAAAATTAAAATCGGTGACTGAATTTCAATAAAAAAAAGCGATGGCTTTTATTTAAAGGCAATAACATTAGTCATCTGTTAAAAGTGTAATAATATTACTACTCCAAAATAATACTTTGTGCTTGAATGCTGATGTCGACTAGATGTTCGTAGGGTGTTTTTCTCCCTCCCGTCTTCTTCTTTTCTCCTTCTCACTTTGAAAGCATAGTTTTCTGTTAGCGTGAAAGCGTATATTAACTAGATATTCGCTCCCAACAATTTTCAGTTTTTAAAAAAAAATCCTCTTCCTAAATACCTATTTCTAATAATTTCATAAATTAAAAAAAAAAATGTGATGATGACTTGTTCGAAATATTTTAAATTTCTCCTAATTATATTTGTTTGTATGTCCCGCTTATCCCCACAGCATACACAACCTCTGCTTCAGAAGCTCCCGAATAAGATTAAGCTTTTAATAAACATTGTTTACTGTAGGTAAAAAGGTAAAGAGATTTTGCGTTCTTTTTCAAAATATTTAGACATTTCGGTGTTAAAAGCATTATTATTAATTACTAGCTGTTACCCGCGACTTCGTGCGCGAAGAATTTGAATTATTCTTTTTTTTAATTCACGAATGTAAATGTTTTGTTGCATTTTGAAAGGGGAAAGGAAAAGTTCTGACGGTTGATAATACTTAATTGGACGGCTGACAGGAGTGTACTGTACATGTATGCTGATATAGTTATGTAAATTGTTTATCTATGATGATATACTTTTGTATACCACGTTATTTGCACGGATGTAGAGGTTGTGTGGGCTGTACACACGTGAACACGCCATGTATGTTGCCCATGCGAAAAATATGGTTTTTCCAAATGTACATCTGCCACTTTCAGTGTCTGGCCCTGAGCCTGGCAAATGACATTTTTACAGGGATTTGTTGCCTTCTAAACTGAGATGATAAATCCTTCGGCATTATCGAAGGCGTGGAATTAAAATACTCTCTCTTCTCCCTATATCAGTCATAACAGTAGCTTTCATGACGTTTGGACATTGGTGTGTAATTTGCGACCGTGTGCCATTGCGCAGTCTCGGTATATCGAGGTTGCGTATTAGTAGTACTGGCACCCGGATTCAATCTCGGCTTGTCGGAAGGTGCCCTGACAATTCTAAGATGTTGAAGAGCTCTACAGTATATGATGTTCATTGTTAATGCCCATTACCGTATCTACAGATGGATATTCTGTAATACCTCACTGTGAAAATTAAACAAAACATCGAGAGAATAATTCACTAACGTCATTGGATCACCGTGTAACCGCATTAAAAGCTGCAAATGCTACGACAACAGGAAACCGGAAGTGTAAAGTCTCCTTTGTTGTTAATGGTCAAAGAAAGCAATATTTTCTTATATTAACTTTAACACTGCCAAAAGTCCGCGCGCGAAACAGTAATTTGGCTTGAATTTATTTCTATAAGAATAAAAAGTATTGTTAGAAATTACGTTAAAAAATATTTTTAAACCTTTATAGCAATCGGAGAAAATATTTCATGTCAATGGCATTAATAGCATTAAAAAGATCATTTTCTGGTCTTTAAAATGGCATAAAAATAATTGTTGTCGAATAAAGATTTCAGAAGTTATTGGCAAAAAACGTCTAAGCATTAGGCTTAAAAGCGGCTAATGTTCGTTATTTAATTAAATATCTTAAGAACTAATTAACTCTGAAAGTTGAAAATAACACCTTTGACCTAAAAATATGCTCTAGATTGCCGTGTGTAAATTTCACGTCGCTACCATTCACCATTTAGGAGGAGTACTTGTGACCGACCGATCGACCGACAGACAGACTGATACATGTAAATTCTGCCTTATTTTATGGATACTTATAAATGTAAGAAAAATTTTCAGAAATAAAGGCAAATTAGTTCAAAGTCTAACCATTTCCTAGCAACTGAGTAGCTATAAATTTGCGTTATTTCAAAATCGTCTGCACGTAAAATTTAAAAAATAATAAAAATTGAATGAAAAATGTCACAGAAATAAAATTGGTATCATTGAAAATGTAAAATTTTTATCTTTAAGACGGTATAAAAATAATGTGGATCGGACAATTTGTTCGGAAGTTACAGCGGAAAAAAGGATTACGTGATAATTGATTTTAAAAATAATTTATTACACATGTTTTCGCATTCCTAAAGGATCACGTGACAGCTGATTGAAAAATAAAAATTTTCATCGCGAATCGCGGAGTCAATGGGCTTTCTTTGTTAACTAATTTTAATCTGTAGTCAAAAATAATTAATTTAACGTGATTTCACCTAGCCTATGTCCGTTCTTGGGTTTGAAGCTACAACTCTGCCAATTTTCATCCAAATCGGTTTTGTGGTTTGGTCGTGAAAGCTTAACAAACAGACAGACAGACAGACAGACAGACAGACAGACACACTTTCGCATTTATTATATTATTAAGGATGTATTTCTTTAGTGCTTTAGAAACTTTAACTGTCTATGCTTTCATAAAGGATAAGTGTATTTTCCATAAGTACGTCTCTAATTTTCGAATTCTTCTCTAATTTTTTCTGAAAAGAGTTAATAAGATAAAACAAAATGAAACTTATAAATACTTTGTTCATATTTCATAACCTTGGGAAAGACTTACTTATAAATCGATTCTTGTAGCAAAACACGTAATTACTTGTCTACTTTCAAACAATCTGGAGGATTAAATTTAAAGGTTAAGAATTTTAAGCTGCTTCCTTCTTTCAAATTGAAGTGCATTTGTTCTGTTTCAAACTAATGAGATTGAAACAACATTTGTGAATTGTATCTATACTTAGAGGGAAAAGGAATTTATATCATTCACACACTATTTTTTACTGTATTCAGTTATCTAATAATGTTTTGACGTCAATCATAATCCTTTATGACCTTGGTATATTTTAAAAATATCAAAATGCAGAAAAATATTTCTACGACCTTTCTGAGACAAAAACATTCATTTCATTCTTTACTTTCTTACGGATAAAGCTGACACCTTTCAAAACTTACTTCGGAATTTAAAGTTAGAGAGAGATTTCGATATTGAAGTATCGATCTTTAAATAAATGTGTTTTTGACATGAATAGACATAATAACTGAAGATTTGATCATTACTTTTTGAAATTAAAATATATATTTGCTATTTATTTCTTGCAATATTAATTCATTTTTGCTCAAATAATAATGAAGAAAATGAATTCTAATAATGATCTATCAATTCTTCATGAGAAAAAACCCACAATGGAGTAAATTCTCATGAGGCCATAGTAACATGACAATGCACAGTCGTATGATAATTTTGCATTATTCATCTAAAATCTAACTAACACGAGATCATATGATATATATTATGCCTTTTTCCTTCTGCAAGATTTGCAATGTATTTTAAAATTTAAATGATTTTTGATAAAACTTAGCATTCTCAAAAATGATTGCCTCAAGGATAAAAAAAATCTTCCTTCTCCACTCGCATTTGTATTGATTGCACCAAATTGTTATATCATGCGTTCCTTATTACCACATGTACAATCTTTTGAACATGGATGAACCTTAATCAAATAGCAACGAAATCGTTGGAAATGTCACCCTTACATGGTATCGTGTACAAAACACAAGAAAGGAACACACTTCAGTGCGCAACATACATTTCATGAACGTCAATAAGTACATTTACAAAATACACTTAGGTTACAGGAGATACTCGAAGTTCGACCCAGGAGTCATATCACATGCCTGATATCATCCTGAGATAATGGAATCGAGAACACTCTAGAAAATTACCGGCTATCTTGGGAGCTTCTGAGATGGCAGTAACATTATCCATATTAATGGTTCTCGGGATGTCGGATGCCAATGTTTTCAGGTAACCTCAGGAAAGTAAATCAAGGCACGATGCACTGCGATGCAAAAGTTTAGACATTCACGTCATTCGACTTTAAAATTTAGAATTGTGATAGTAGAGTTACAGAAGCCTTTAAACATATTAAAAACGCTTTTAAAATGCTATAATCTAAACACAGTCGTTTTATTTGCTATAATATTAATTTTCTGCATAAAAACATAAATTTTCTTGTTGCAAAAGTTTAGACACGATTACGAGTTTCTGCGAATTTTTGTCAGCATATGAAAATTTAAAAGATATGACGTCACAGACTTCAAGCACTTAAGTTCTGCAAACGACAACACTTCGTAGCCGAGATGCTGCGAGCGAAAGAAATTCAAAAGGATGTAGTTACGAATATTTGTCAGTTAAAAGCTGAACGTAAGCTCGTTTCGGAAATTTCGGCTATTTTTAATTGGTCAAAGAAATCTATTTATCGATTTTTATTAAGTGGATGCATATATAAAGCAAACCGTAGATATGGGAGTCCGCGTGTGACGAATAAATACGATGATCGTCGGATAAAAAGACTGGCGAGTACCCAACAAATTTCTGTTCGGGAAGTTCAAAGGTCATCGGCAGTGGCGAATCCAGGATTTGGGTCTGGGAGGGGCTGAGGTCATAAAAATTTTGTATCGTCGTGACGAATGTCAAACCTTATGGCTTATGGGAACCAAAACACTTTAACTTTGCAGACTTTACTCACCTGACAATAAGAATCATAAAGAACGCAACAATACTTTCGATAATTTAATAAAAAATGCAGTGAAATATATAGCCAAAAAATGTTTTCGACCCTGTCAACGCTACAAGTACAAGTGATTTGACCAGAAAAGTAGGAAAATTTTCGAGCCTGCAAAGCCAGAGAGCAATTCTGTCATGTTTTTATTACTTTTTAAAGGAAAGGGAAATTAAGACGAAACAGTTGTAGTGATTTTAAATGAAATCAAGAATTCTGGTTTAACACCGGGAGGGGCTGCAGCCCCATATCCCCCGCCCTGGATTCGCCACTGGTCATCGGAACTCTCTGTATCAAAGGATACGATTCGTAAAAGAATGCTGGAAACAGGAACAATGATTCATTGCAAAATGAAAAAGAAATAATCTCTGAAGCCACATGATAAGTCGCAAAGAATGTTGTAGGCTCGAAATCATATGTAATTTGGACCGAAATGGCAATCAGTGATATTTAGAGAGGAAAAAAAGTGGGGGGATTCTGGAAGGTCCAAATGGCTAGATATTGTAATGGCTTGACTTGTGCAAGGAACCTCGGTGGGGTTTTTTGTCGTAGACAAAGTGGTGGCTTGGTGATGGTTTGGGCAGCCTTTTGCTACGACGGGCAAGTGTCTCTGCCCTTGAGCAGTGGTCCCAAACATCACAACACTACACTAAGACATTGGAGGATAACCTGCTGCCATTTTCTGAGCTTCTAGGTGGCGCTCAGTGGGAATTTCAGCAAGACAATGATTCGATTCACACTATGAAAAACACAAAAGTCTTATTTAATTCTCAGAATATAAAAGTTCTCGACTCACCAGCATGTAGCCCAGATTTTAACCCAATAGAGAATGTCTGGGGCATCATGTGTCGCAACGTTTGCAGCAATGGTAGACAATACTCTTCTGTAAATGAAGTAAAGAGATCTATTGAGGCTGCAGGGTACGAAATCGAGCCCCAAACAATGCAAAATTTAGTTTCTTTAATGGAAACTCGTATTTATGAACTGATCAACAAGAATGGATCACAATCAGGTTTTAAATTCTGTTTATTTTAATTTTATTTAATTTTTGACTAAACTTTTGAAAGAATGTTAATTTAGTTTTTGATTTCTTAATAATTTGCATTATGCTCAAGTCAACTTTTATTGTTATAATATTGTATATCCAAATGTAGCAGATTATACTGAAGCCGTATTAGGAAAATTGATTAAAATGCATTTTGAAATCTGAGTGAATTTGTTCATTGTCTAAACTTTTGCATCGCAGTGCACATCCAGCAGTCATGTTGTCGAATATATGAGACCACCACATGTACTTCAAGGCTGTCCATTAAGGTGGAACGAAAAAAAACTTTTTTTCTTTTTTTGACTTGTAATAGTGACAAAATTTCCTTTTTGATGCAAAAAAGACAAAAATAAAATTTTATGACAATCGGAACACGTCTTGAAGAGCCGCAAGTACGATAAAGTTTCATGATTTTGAAAAATATTGCTCTATTTCAACCTTTTTCTTTAATTTCTCATTTGCAGTATAAAAGCTCAAATTAAATATTTTGCACTTTTTATTAATAGATAAAACGTTTTAGGGTGTTTAAAACCTGTTGTGATGATATAAAATATTAATTATTAGCCCGAAATGTTCAAGAAATAGACTATGAAAAAAAGAAAGCATTATGTTTCCTAATCTGGGAATTATTGCTCTGTTATACTTTTAACTGACGAAAAACGCTTACAAGTATTTGATGTATCCTTGTTATTACCATCAATATCTGCGATTGGAAGTTATAAGTAAGGGGAGGGGCAAAAAATTATAGGAAACTAAAAGTATCTGGGATCATAGAAGGTAGACAACAAATTTAAAAATTTAGCTGGTTTCGCCAGATCCATTTGCCTTTTTATAATTATTAGTTCTAGCAGCTAAAATGAGTAAACATTTAATTTCTCCCGTGGGGTGTGTTGCAACTCAGTTTTGTAATTAGAAAAGAGGGCGCTGCAAGCGCTATCTACAGCGCATGTGAGAAAAACGTTATGAAAAGTAACTCATGTACCCTTTGTGTGCCTTCTGTGTTTTGTGTAATAGTGTTCGTCTTCATGTTAAAATAAAAACTATATAAAAACCTGCTCAAGGTAAGCGTAGTTTTAATTTATCTTTGATTATTAAATATGCAATTTGCTTACTATTTAAAGAAATTTATCGAATTCATTACAGGGTGTGGGGAGACTATTATTACTATTATGTAACAAAATGTATTTTGTGTTTTCCCAATGAAAGATAATGAATAAAGTTAATTTTATGGTTCGTTATTCAAGTATTTGTTTGTGTATTTCTTGCATTTTGATTTAAAATGGCACGTGAAACTGCGTATTCATATTAATATATATTTTTTATCTTGAAATATTATATTTCAATCGGAGAAGGTTTAATATTTTAAGATGACATTTGCTAGCGATGTCAGATCAAAAAATGCAATCTTTATTATTCTTTGTGGGTTTTTTTTCTTATGTTATCGACTTAATAAGGGCAGTAATAATTGTGTAAATTTTTCTTAGAAATGAGCGAAAATGCTGGGTTATTTTGTTGTGCATAGTTGAAATATTATTCACCCCTCGGTGAGAATCAGTTGATGGAAAAGACACCTGTGGATTGAATAGAAGATCTCGTCTCTCGAATTTTTTTGGGAAACAAAATAAAAACCACAGTAGGTGGCTTCCAATTCATCCATTCCACTCCTACCTGGTGTGGATTGTGGATTGAGGTCATAGATGCTCCTTTCACAAAGTCTTTTCAGTATTTCTGTTGTAAGAATGGCCATTTTCTAGACATCTGTTTCTCAATGGCATAGCAACGAAGGGTAGGCGTATAGTTGTCCTCATAGTCATGGAGACTAAACGTGAGAACGTTTCTGTCACTTTTGGAAGTCCAATATGTCGGACCTTTCTTCCCTCGCGTACCCCTTGATTATTCTTTTTGTTTTCGCGTACCCTCTACCAGTGGCGAACCAGGGGGGGCTATCGGGCTGCAGTTTCCCCCCTCCCGGAACTAAGCCAAAATTCTTGATTTTATTTAAAATCACTACAACTGTTTGTTCTTAATGCAAGTATTCACTTGAAGAAAAAATTCTCTAACTTTTTTTAAAATTTTCTTATGTTTTCTTGTTTCCGTCTTTAACAACTTTGATTTCGCGTACCCCCAAATGGTCCTTTGCGTACCCCCAGTGGTACGCGTACCGCAGGTTGAGAACCTCTGTTATAGATGATTCCGTGTGACATAACATCCTGTCGGAAAACGTATAATGCTAAGCGAACGAGGATCTGTTCTCGGAGCGATGTGGTCAGTTGTTAGACGCTGAACACTATTTATAGTGCTGTTTCTACTATTATAAGTGATTTTCTGTCTACTTTTGTTTTTAATTTGTAGTAGTGCTGTTTTTCTTGTTACATGAGCTTGGTGTTTGCGAGAATAGTCATTGAATAAAGCGCCGTTCTCCATTTTCCTGCTTATTGGTCTACTTTCACCGTACAGCCACCGAACGATTTTCGTAACAATATCTAAATGATTCTGGTTCGTTTGTGAGCACCCTACGTTCTCCAGAATCTTGTACAGGTAGTAGTGAAATATCTTGCACATATATAAATAAGAAGATGAGCTGCAAGTTGTTCTATCAAGCCTATTTTCTGAATCAAAAACTAATACATGACTTTGATAATAATAAGCCTCAATAGATAGATCCTTATCATCAATTCTTACAATAAATAAATTAGCGCCTCAGATGCTTTCGTCAAATGCGCGCCGTATGTTTTCATATCTTTAAAATTTATTGCACAAAATATTTCTAAAGAAATAAATTTCATTTTCTAGCTTTTGGAAAATATCTTTTCTTCCTGCATCCTTAACAATTATTTATTATTAAGAATGATAAGGACAATTAATCATTCAAGATAAAGTGGATTCTTGAAATTATATGAACATTAATGATTCATTGTATTTTTCATTTTTTATCCTAATTTTATTTCAGAAAAAATCAGTTAATTAAATCCTGATACCTTTTATATATTAATGAAATTATTTCATAGAGATCGGATTAAATGTAGTTCTCAGTTTTAATTAAAGATGTCAAGACTTAATTTTGATCTAAATGCATTGGTTTAGAGAAGTGCTTAAGAATCCATTTAATTTCGAAGAGGAAAAAACAGTTCTTGCTTTTATTCTAACAAAACTAACCTATCCTAACTAACTATTCTCGGAAAAAAACCGAAAGATTCACTAGATTTAATTAGTTTCTCTTCTCGCTTTAAATAACTCAAATCTAATGTTCGATAGCGAAGATCACTTAATTTTTAATGCACTCGCAATTAAACTATTCTACGCTCTCTAAAACATCTGCTATATCGTCCGTAGGACTTAATTAGTATTAAGCTCTCAATAAGAATTTTGTTGGCTTAATTATATTTTGCCGATAATAAATTGAATGTTCTTCGGATTTTTTTTTTTTTTAAACTTATATTAATTAACCGCTTAACTTAAAAGCCCGAGGATACTCGTGCACCGAATTATCGCATTTTTAGTCTTAAAACTAAAATTTAATCATTAATTAGCTTTATGACTTTACATAAAAATTATGTAGAATCTATTAACATTTCAAGTATTATATGCCCTCTAAGATGAATGAAAACAACTGGTCTTTTCCAAACAAAAGGGATAATCTTAGTAGATATCAAAGAAAATAAAACAGTTAAAGGACTAATTGTAATGTAAAATTATTTGAATTTGAATAGTGTAGAACATTGAAAAGGCTTGATTACAAAATTGAAGTGGGCGATTTTTCAATAAACTGCCAGTTTAACGGCCATGCTCTTCAAATCGCTTCATAATTAAAGTGCCAAAATTAATATGCTTTCTAGAACATATATCTGCACATTCTACTGTATTGATAAAATACAATAGCATGAGAATTTATTAAAAATATACGTTATGAATAACGTTTATGGCTTATAATATATAATATAATTTGTCTTTGCCAGACAGCTAGCACAGTAATTCAAAGAACCAGCGGAAGTGTTCTCTCCTAAACTTTCTCGTATACTTCCCCAAAAAGGTGCCGTTTCCCCTTCCCCCGCGTGGCTAAAAAAATTCAAACCTACTCGAACCAGAATCCAATGACTATCAGAAGGTTTTTCATTATAGTGATTGAAAAATATCTAGGTAAAGAATCAAATTCAAAGAGATGCGTACCGATTTTCCACTCTTGCCGGCTCAAGGACAAACTGACGTAATTCGCTCCATAGCTTTCGCGTGCACAGAAGATTGCTTCCAGTACGCATGTGCGTGGAGATTACTTTTGAAAAGAATTCGTTAATTATACAGACCGACAGACAGTCAACCCTTTGACGGATTTGGCCCAAAATTTTATACGGACCAACATTCACGATGATAAAACTGTGTACCAAATTTTATCCATCTAGCTATTCAAGTTTTTGAGTTATAGTATTCGCATGACCGCGGACAGACAGACAGGCAGACTTCCCTTAGACGGATTTTGATCAAAATTTGACAGAAACCTACAAATTATGTGTAAAGATCACATACCAAATTTCATCCCCATAGCTCTAATAGTTTTCGGGTTATCGTGTTCACATACAGACATAATTCCAAAATTGTGTTTTTCGGACTCAGGGAGTCTAAAACGTGGAGATTCGTCAAAATCTCGAGTTCGAATTTTTTGACGATTACAATACTTTCTCTTCGTATACGAGACAGTAAAAAGAAATTATTAGCGCGCACCTTCTGTAACCGATGGGGAATTCAGTCATTCTGTATAAAAATATGGACGAGTGAGGTCCAAAGCTCGGAATCGGTAAATTTGCCGACTTAAATGTTATTATTCTAAATGTTGTGTTTGTATGAAATTCGTGATCGTTAATATGTTTGTGTTCGTGATTGTCAAATAAATCATTGGAAAAAGAACTGTTCATTTGAACTCTAGAAAGGAACACGCATAAATTAATTTGACTTTAAACTAAACGCCACAAGACTGAGTTAAAAGTATGTTTTTCAACTACTCAAAATTTTAATATATTTTTCCAATAATAAGAACAAATACAAATGCCAAGTAACTGAAAATAGAGATTTATTTTGAAAAACATTCAATCAACCATCAAAGAGAGAGTGAAGAAGAAGATGGCGTAAACAATGGCGGCTCGTCCATTAGAGCTGCAAAGCTATGGCATAACATTAATTTATTTTAAAAACTCGGTTTTTTCTCATTTTTAATATTATTGAGATACTTTTCCACGATGACAGTTCGATGGCCGACTTAAAATGGAAAAAAATAATAATAACGAAAAAGAAGGCAGAAAATGAATCGAGAAGTAGAAAAGATACAGGATGGGGCTGCACACCGAACAGCACTTTGAAAGAATCGAAACGGGCTCACTGTCCAGAGCTAAGTGATACATCGGAAGGTGGAAAGCGACGTTTCTTTCCCTTTATTTTAGCTGTACAAGAACTGAGATTTTAGCAGCTCTGGTGTGAAGAACATCCAACTGTTCTCTTTTTTTTCCCCTTCCCACCCAAGACTGGTATTCTCTCTCTTTTTTTGTACTTATTTGGTTATTTATTTATTTATTTTAAATTTTTCTCGTTCGTTATTTTTTTGGTTTCGGTTTCGCTCTCATGTTACTCCGACCGAAACACATCTGGTTAATACATATTCATTTTATTTTGTTTGAAATTACTCATCGGAAAAAGGAACGTCCGTAATTTTCTAAAATAAAATTCAGATAATTTAAACTCTTGGCTGCTAAGAGATAAAGTCGCTTTTTTAAACTTTAATGCAATTTAATTACTTTAATTAAATTTAATGTATTTTCTTGAGAAATATTTTTTTCGAAACTGAATTTCTGTGTGAGCTAATGAGCCGCAACACTGTAGATTCTCTGAAAGTGGTCCCTACTGTTTTTGTAAGAAAATCATGAATTTGTTAGGAGGTGAAAGTCAGTTTGCTTTGCTCAACTGAGAACAGCCCATAAAAAATATTTTTAAATATAACGCTAGGGACGCAAAAAGTGATGGCAGAACACTATTTTAATAAGTTCTTGTGAAAAAATATCTACACGCTTTTCGACAGTTGTCTCGGAAAACAAATGTGGGTGGAATTAATTCACCCAAAGAGGGAAAAAGAGTATCAGTTTGACATGTGGGCGAATTTTAAATATTTCTACAACCTTTTCCTTTTTAAAGTTGGTTATTTGTTGTTTTATTTTTTACGATATTTAAAGAAAATCTCTTATCCTTTTCCTATGGCATTAGCTTTCATTCAAAAGAATCATTAATTATAATAGTTAACATTTTTAAAAAAATTCGTATTGATGCACAAAGTACACAAATGGAGATCTATAGTCAATAATAATTTGATCTGACAATGCATAAAAAGCTGCAAGGGCCGCATCACTAACGAAAATTGTTATTCCCATTTCTATCCTACTTTAGGACATAACTTCAAGGAATTTAAATCACGGCTTTTAAATGCATTGTCGTATTCATAACTATTTTACAAGATAAAATAATACACAGCAACTTCGCTTATCTTTGATTGTAGAATTAATTTTAGTAAACTTTTTGACTCTTTATCTCTCTATGATAAAAGTAAACTTTACATTTTTGAACCATGAATCTTAAATACATTATGATCATATTTAAAACTTCTTTACAGGATGTATTCGTTCACAGCGTAGTTTTCTCTCTACAATCATTTTAGTTGTCTTTGACTGAAGATTTAAATTCAATACATTTTTTACTTTCTCTGCCTCAGCGATAAAAGTACATTTCGCATATTTAAATTGCTCGCTCAGTAGCCAATTCGGTAGCCATTTTTTGATATTTTCTTATTTTCTCAAGTTTTCATGAAATTAATAACATTAAAGGATTTACTCGTTGCTTTATAAGAAGACTTTATATACTTTCGCTGACCAAATTAATAAACCAAAAATTTAAAAATTGATTGTAATAAAAAACTGGAATTTTCTCAAATTTTTTCTGTACTTAACCGCATTGGCCTCTGAACGACTCAAACATGACTGGTTTTAGCAAACTGCGCTTTTGGCAACTTTATTATAACTACAAATAAAATGTGCATCCGTCTTTTACAGAAACACTTGCAAAAAAATAAACCATCTTTTCAGTTAAAATGCCTTTTTCTTGACCTTGACCTTAAACCACCTTTACGTTCAAGACACGCAAAAGTAACACAAAAAACTGACGAAACTGAACTGAGCAAACGGCTCTCTCTCTTGACCACAGAATGGCTATCTTAACAAGTGAAAAAGATTATTTCTATTCTTTTGTCACGGAAATGACTGTTTGACGCAATTGGACCTCCTATTATTGATGGCCGCGGCTTTCTCCCTTTTTTTAGCCCTACCTTCTTCAAATAGAAAAGCGTTGATAGGTGTCTCTTTGCCAAGGCTTGGCCATTGAGGTTATTTTCATCCGGCAAATATTTAACGTCACCGGCCAAATGTACTTCCTATTTAGACGACGCAGTGTTTGACTTCTCAGGTGACATTCAAAATTTAATTTCCTTAGTAAATATGGAAGATCGGGACTGATACTGTCCCAGTTCGTTATGAAGAAGTTTGTATTTCTTAAGTGTGTAGAGTTTCAACAATCATGTGATCAAAATTCGATTTATTTTCGTCAGTATTTTTGCACGCTTTTATTTAACTTGACTCGTTTCATGTTTGTAAATGTGGAATTTTGTAAATGATTTTTTAACTCACTCCCTGACATGCTAGAGTTCCGAAATTCTATGCAGTAGTAGGTTTCTGATGATAATATGGTATTTTAATATTTTCAGAACTTGATTATTAAATGGTCGCATTTAATTTTAAATTAATTTGGAATTCCATATGAGAAGCGTCATGTGGTTGTGAATGTAAGAAAAAGTGGTTGCAAGTTTCCATCATAATTCTAAAATTTAATTGTGAAATATATTATAAACTGAAAAAGTACAACACATGGATTTTAAAAAACACGCTTTAATTACTGAACTGAAAAGGAAAAAAATACTTTTTATCAAAAATCTAAGGTAAGCAAAAATCGAAAAAGGGCGAGGTACTGAAAATAATATTATGAGAAAATTGAGTCACTCTGATTAAAATTTCAATTTTATATTATTTACCTCCAGATTTTTGATAAAACAAGTATTTTAAGATTTAAGTAATTTGCCGTTCCATGATCTCTGAAAATACTTTTCATTAATGATTTTTAATTTGTCTTTTACTGAGAACATCACTCACTTACCCACCCCATATTCCCAAAGTTTCAGATTAAAATAATCGGTATTTCTCCAGAAATTCAAGACATGACACAGATGTGTGAATTGCGTAAACAGTCTTCCTTTAATGGGATTTTCTTATGAAGAAAGCATTGCATATTCAACTAAAAATAAACTTAATGAACAATATAAGAAGATAAAAAATATATGACTTTAAATAAAGATATTGTATATTACTCGATTTATATTTCAAATGGAAAGGATTGATTGTCACCGTCACTGGCCCAGACTGCTCTAAAGGGTGTAAGGCCCAACATGGGTCAGTGGGGAAAATAGACGATCACCGACAGTATGGCAAGGTCATGGGTTCTCCAGCCCTTAGGGGCAAGGAGAACACAGCAGACCAAATACAGGACTCTCATAACCACACACCAGCGATGAATGCGTTTTATGGAGCACACGAACTCGATGGTTCACAATCTCCGGAACATAACATGTAGCACCTATAACCCTGACTGAAAAAATGATGCAAACCTAAATAATTAAGATTCCCTGAAAGGTAAATTAAGATTAGAGCTGAAAGTAAAAACCCCAACCAATCCGTTGCCTTCTTTAAAATGCATACAAACTACACCCATTAACAAGGATTGGAATTAATTGCACAACATGAATACCTAACATTTTTCCTTTTTTAACAATGTCGCTGAACAAAACAATACAATTAAAGGCACCAATAAAAATCCACACATAAAATGAGAAAAGAGAAGACTAAATATAATAAACACACCAAGACGAACCAAACAAGATCACACAATTTAAAAAATTTTATAATTTAAAGATATGAAAACGGGAAGGATATTGTTACATTTCACTTGAACACAGATGCGTCATAAAAATTCCGGGGCATGCCGTGTAAAGCGCCAACAAGTCGCAGAACACGAATGCGAGTTTTTTTAACTCCTTAACCGTCGCGCCCGTCATATTGACGTGCATCGAATTATCGCATTTTTAGGATTATAAACTAAAATGTAATCATTAATTAGCTTTATAATTTGACACAAAAATTACGTAGAATCCATAAGCATCTCAAGTATCCTATGCCTTCTTAGATGAATGAAAACGACAGCCCCTTTCCAAAACAGGAGGGGTCATCTTATTAGATAGCAGAGAAAATGCGACTCTCAACAGGGAGGTCAGAAATTTAGCTCAAAAAGAATCGTAAGAAATATGCTAAAAAGTAAATTTGATGAATCGTACTATGGTTTACTGTGGTTAGTTTAATTAATCGGTAGGTTTAAATTTCCGAACATACCTATAAAAACTATTTTATAGTGAATAATATGAATTTATGAGTATTTCTGAAAAGTTAATACATTGATTTAAAACAGCATACTATTGTACATACCAAATGTACGTATACTTACTGATTCAGAAACTTACCTTTATATCAGGGAAAATAAAAGTTTTGTGTACATGGAAATTTTTGAATTGCAGATGAAAATTTTTTATAAACTTTCGCCGTCAACTTCTATGAAAAATAAGAATCAAAAGCTTACTACGGTGGAGATTTATACAAGCGTCTATCGATTTCAAAGTCAAATAAGGAAACTTTTGAGTGAAAATAGAATCAAACATGAAATCAAAGCAATCAAAGAAAAAATCAAAGAAAAGCAATTTAAGTAAGTCCCCCAACACAGTCCAAAATTAGTAATTAATCAAAATGAAATCGGAAAAAGGATTCAGTGCTTCCATTTTTGAATTCCAAAAAATAAGATGCCAAATCATTAAAAGTTTTAAGAGAATTAAAAAAAGCGATTAAATTATATCTTTAACGTTTAAGTCCTGAAGTAGTTTTAAAGAGTCTGATCAAAACTAAAATTGCGATTTTGAGCGTCCTTCTATTTACAAATTCCATTTCTTTTTTACTTGACCAAATAAAATCCACCTACACCTGATTTTTTTCAAACCTGGCTCAAATTATAGTCGAGTTGATGAGCTATTTTAAAGGCGTCAAAAATTTTTTAATAAAAGTTGTAATTATTCCTAGCAGTTAAAAGAAAAAGACTTTTAATTTCCCAAGATGTGGGTTTATTTATTTAGAATCAAGCATAAAAGATTTTTTAGAAAAAATATGTTTTTCATTTATATAGGAGCCTTTCTCTGTGTCCAGAATGTAAGTGTTGATTATCTGCTCAAATAATAGGAATTCGTTGTTATAAAAAATGACGTAAAATTTCCCAGCATAATACGTACAAAATATGTAACGTAATTTATTTTTTACTATGAAACATCAAAGTAAAATTTTTAAAAAGCCTTAATTAATTTGCAGTGAAGATTTCATTTAACAAAGGACTAAATAATTTAATTTTTTTTACAGTTTACATGGAAGTGTATCAAAGTTGAAGTCACTGGATTGTCGTGAATAGGGTATTTTTTCATTGACTGGTTTCAAGTAAACTCTTCACATAACTCTCAAATATATTTTTAATCCATTTTCTTTTTTTCTCTTTGTAATTATTGTCCTGATACTCTGAGTTATGTAGAGTTAGATGGGAAAATGAGGAAAATTTTGCATTCTTTGTTTGCAAAAATGGAACAGAATAAGATTATAAAATTAGTTTGTTTATACGCATAATGTGGTTTCATAATACATATAGAACTATAATAGTTTTTTAAATCTATGTTGAACAAAACAAAAATCTATTTTACCCATTAAACATATCCTATTAAACCTATTTCTTTGAACCAATTAAATCTACTGAACACACTTGCACAGATTAGCAACACAAACAGGCAGCGATTCACTAATAAGAACAGTAACAACGCTTTAAATGCTGCTTAGGCGTCTAACAGCTTAGTAGCTCGCTCAGCGGATAAAACTCTAAAGAGAGATTCTTTGAAGGCGTTCGCTCTCCAAAGGCAATCCCAATCTATCAACACGTTCAAAGGCGATCAACACACTCATATTCCTCTGTGAACAGAAAATGGTCCTTTTATAATCTCCTATACAGGCCTTGACGTCACGTGGAATCATCTGGATAAATCCCGATCTCGGCCCCTAATAAAGATATCAAGAAAATTCCAGTAGTTTTGAGATCTCACATTTCGTCGCCAAATTTGTCCCCAAGGTAGGAGTCGATGGCTCCAATTCCCTGTAATTCCCATACATGCCCCTGTAGAACTCCCTTCCCAACCATAAGACTAACATTGTTGGGAAGCGACTTTCCACGTTCGTAAAAATACTGACCTCCAAGGGTTTATCTCACACCAAAATAACTAGAGAAAATCATTAATCATAAATTGAAATGAGCATATTTTTAAACTTTACTTTACACTACGACACCCCCCTGACTCCAGAGATAAAAAGAGATCCGGTTTGCAGTTTGGATGAGTTTGCGTAGAAACTTTCTACAAAGCAAAAGAGAAACAGAACATAGATAAAATTACAGATACTATTTAAAAGATTATATACTAAACTACTGGCTGAAATACCCTCTCTGAAATCCTGGCATTGTTCGAGATAAAAATGCTTTCACGTCTAATAATTTTAATGTAAATTTTTTTTATAAAATATTATAATACTCAAAATCCTTTTATCGTCTAAAGCGTTTTTTAATTAAAATGAGAATATCAAATTAACAAAACGATTTTTAAAAACCGCTGAAAGCTAATTTTCTCTTTAAGCTATTAATACTGTTTAGCCTTCTAGGTTCGACAGCAAAAGACCTTGAATTAAACATGAACAGTGAAAAAATAGTTTTCAGTTAATTAAAAATTAACGATTGAATTAATTGTGATGAAACCTTCCCTAAAACCTTCCGTATGCTTCATAGTATTTGAGATCAAAATTTGAAGAAAGTATATTCGTTAGTTTGGCTTTCTACAACGTACAAAAAAATTGGGATTTTAGTTTTATTTATATAGATTACATGCATAAAAATTCTACATAACAATTAAAATAGATAAATCATAATACATATAAATACATAAAGGAAACACAAATGACATTAAATAAACCAGTCTAACCACAAATCAAATTGAACCAATAAGTTCACAAAGAAATGTTAAGTAAATAAGCCAACAATCACGTACTTAGGCTCAAATCAAATAGAAATTAATAGATGTCACGTGCATGTAAAGTTACAAATAATAATTAATCATAGTTGAATATCACACTTCTCTTCAGCGACCTTCTGTATAAATGAGACAGAATTGACGCTTTTCTGGAATTTGTCTCCTTTCTGTTTTAAGATAGGACGGTTTTAGGTCGTGTCACTTTTTTTTGCTTTACTACTTTATGGAGAATAAATCATCAAGTGGGTTACTGTTCCAGATACCAAAAGCCTCTTCATCCTTTTAAGATGACAAAAAATGCTTTGAAACCCCTTATTTGCAAAGTTTGTTCAGCCGCGAGAAACTATTTATTTTGTCACACTAATGGATAAATCTGATCGCATATGCTTATCCATATATCTTTCAATCTCAGTACGCTCGCCTAGAAATTTATCGTGCAAACAAAAACAGACCTAAACTAATAAAATAATATTGCAATAGGTGTGATACAAAACCAAATTCAGTAATCCGACTTACCAGTTAAGTAGGAATTAAATAGAAGGCTGTAATAAAATTACCTTACCAGTTAAGTAGGAATTAAATAGAAGGCTGTAATAAAATTACGGTGAATAAATCTACATTATCTGGCACAACATACGCTACATTTCAAATTTGAAGATTTTTTCCCCCACATTTTTCTGTGCAAATAAGAGAAATTCATTTTATCTTTATTATGCAGTAATCATATGCGAAATAAGGACCAAGGAAAAACGCGAAATATCATAAACTTTCTTATAAATAGTAACAGTTGTAAAACAATAGCAGTTATAAAATTGTAGCTGAAGATAAATGGCAAATAAAGCTAACTACAATTTATAGTTTATAGCTGCCATTTTGAAAATCGGTCAATTTCAATAAGTAATCTGTTGATTCTAATTTTAAAACAAATTGTTTTAATCACTGTTATTTAATCAATAGAAGCTAAAAAGTGGATGTGAAAAGAATAAAATACTGCAAAATGAATATATATTGAATATCAGTAATTTTTTTTTTAATTTTCAAATTTTTTAATCTGTATTTCTCCGAAATATGTACGTATTATTTATTATTTATCATAAATATAGAAAATATTCAGTTTTTAAAAATATTTCTCAAAAAATCGTCTTATATAGGAGCAGTAATATTCTAGAGTTCATTTCCTTTTCATCAATTGGTCTAAAAATCAATTTTTAGTTGAGACTCATAAATTCTTTGATTTATCGTAACTTTTTTTTGAGTGTATTTCCTAATACTTTTTGTAAGTAAAGACATTTATTTTAATTATTAAACATGTTCAAACTAACAGCAGTTTTAAGATAAGATATTTAATTTTTTTTTCAAAAAAATCGATTTTCTTTATTTTTTCTCGAAACAATTAATTCTCAATCTTTTGGGGTAGCATATTTGATTTGATTTGCCGTTATATTTTATTGTTCTTTTCCACGTGAAATTCGCCACGCAATTAGCTGCAGATCCTCATATATTAATAAAAGAAAGTTTCGTCAGTTGCACAGAAAGTTAATCAGCCAAAACTATTTTGTTGACCCAATTATAATCACTTTTAGAAATTATTTTTTTTCAAAAAAAGAGAATTGTATTTATCATATCTTTTTCTTAGAAGATATTATTTCTTATAATAGTTTCCGAATATAGTGTTATTCGCTCTTAGCTATATTTCCTCATACATTAATAAAAAAAAGTTTCGTCAGTTACACAGAAAGTTAATCAGCCAAAACTATTTTGTTGACCCAATTATAATCACTTTTTAAAATGATTTTTTTTCAAAAAAAGAGAATTGTATTAATCATATCTTTTTCTTAGAAGATATTATTTCTTATAATAGTTTCCGAATATAGTGTTATTCGCTCTTAGCTATATTTCCTCATACATTAATAAAAAAAAAGTTTCGTCAATTACACAGAAAGTTAATCAGCAAAAACTATTTTGTTGACCCAAATATAATCACTTTTAGAAACAATTTTTTTTGCAAAAAAAAGAGAATTGTATTTATCATAGATTTTACTTAAAAAAAGAATACTTCCTATAATAGCTGCCTAATATAGCGTTATTTAAAAGGAAAAATAAAGATGTTATTGCCTTTGAAAAAAATTATATTTCGTTCAACTTTCGTTATAAGTCTGTACAACAATCATTTCCCTGGAGCTTTAAAAGGCAGACAGTTTTATTATTATTAAATATTCCGCTATATTTTAATCTGTAAAAACCAATTTTACGTCGAAACAATCCAAAATGGAACCCATTATATTCTTCTTTTTACAACATTCATGATATTTCTAATTTGTAAGGTTTCCTTTTCACGACAATGAAAAGGAAGACCTTACGAAAGAAATTATTTTTACCTCGATGCCCTTAAAACTATTTATAGATTTATTGGTCTATCAAATCTATTTTAATCCATTTTAGACTTCGGGATTCTTTTTTTTGTGCATTTTGTGTAAAGTAATTGAATTAGGGAGATTGTATTTATAAATCATTATGCTCCGTTCATAGAAAGAGTATTATAGTGTTTTACGAAAAAAATTTACACTCATTCAGAAAAAATATCATGTTGTAATCACAGATCAATAATTATAAGAGTTATTTTTAACTTCAATACGCTGTAAGAAATACCGAGATCCTCGTTATTCTTAATCACTAAAATATTTATATGCTATCTTAAAAATTAAAACGGTATAAATCAAATCCTATTCAATGGTCAACGAATAGAAATTTTTTATAAGGTAGCCAAAACTTATAAGTTATTGGGGAGTATTATTATTGTTATTGCCCTTTTAGCGGGGAAAGGTTTTTATATCAATTAGTTAAATATTTATAATTCAAATATTTATTTTTAAAGTATTCAAGCTTTACATTCAGTATTTTATTCCGCTTCTTCGTTAATTGAATCAATTCCTTCTCACGTAATATACGTCAAATGTGCAACACTAATTTCATATTGCAATTCTGTGCGCATATTATATTTGCTGCTTATAGCATTATGTCATAACACAATGCAAGACAACGCGCAATTCAACGTTGTATAATGTACGGGGAGATTTACACGTGACTATCACATACTTGTACTGAGCTCATTAAAAACATGAAGTAAATAAAACTCAAAATAATGAGTGGAAATCTATGAATTTCTTACTGTTTTTATTTTGTGATTTTCACTGTTTCAAGTTTGAAAATCGGTGCTTGACTAAACGTTCTATCAACTTAATTCCTGCTGTTATTTTTTCCCAATTTCTAAACGAAAACTTTAATTTTTAAGGCATATAAATGCATTCCAGAGAAAAATATCGATAATCATTTTTTTTTTTTTTGAAATCATGCATTCATCTGTTTACATTTTGTGATTTAGTCTATTTCGAGGGTTATATATTTTCTCGACTCGCATTTTGCAATAGCTTTAAATTCTTCTCTACCCTCACGTGTGTGACCTAAATACTAAGGCTGAAATAAACGGATAAAAGCTAAACGACACTAAAAATATTTCTGCAAAAATAAATATTTGAGTTTCGGCGCATTATTTAAACTTCAAAAATTAAGGAATAGAATAATCCGAAACAAGAATGAAAAGCATTTGAGGTTCCCGTAAGAACACAAGAGAAGCATTAGCCTGCGCAAACATTACTCTATTGTTTCATTCTCTCCAAAATTTTCATTGTGAGAATATTTGTCATAGAAATTGCCTTCGAGCTTTCGTTGTCGCCTTTATGAAAAGGTTCAGGTTGACGTCAGCATGATATCCAGCAGTTTTACGAGATTTCGTCATTGAAAATTGTTCGTCACTAATAGAAATGTAAAGGTATTTCTAACGCACAGATGAATGAAATTATGACATATTTCTTGTAACTGACGTGTGTCTGATTATAAAAAGAAGCATGAAATATGTAAAAATTCAAATATTTATTTCTTATTTTTCTTATGATTTGACGAATTAGCATACACCTCTCAAATCGTAGCTTTGTTCCCATATTTCTGGATATCATAACTTTTAACCTCTTAACATTCCACCGCACGAATTTTCTTCATTTTCAACAAAACTCGTGTAAATCTATATAACTGTGAGCAAGGAATGTAGAGTTAGAATTTTAATTAATTAATTAATTAATAACAATTATTGCTTTTAATTAAACAATTGCTTAATTAAATTATTTTAAAAAAATATTTTCTTCTTCAAGTCAAAAATGTAACGAGTAAACAATTTTATTTATTATTCATTATATTTTTCAAAATTAATTGAAAAAAAGGCAAAATTGGTAACCATAAATCATGAAGTTCTGCGCCCTGTGAGTGTAAGAGTCAAGCGGACGGTGAAAATTTTCAAATCGTGTTTTTTAATATAAAATAATAGTTTCTAGGAAAATTTTCGAATTCAAAATCCTATTGACAATATTTTATTTGAATTCACATTGAATTAAATTTGACAAATCAATATTCAACATGCCTATATTTGTTTTAATATGCTATATCCTATAAAGACATCTGATGAGCACTTTTTATATTTTTAAATAAACTTCCATGACATCGATCATATTTTAAAATGTTCTATGAGTGTCAAATTTTTAGTTGCCAAACGTTATATGCACGTTTATATTGAAATAATTCTGCATTGACAAATTATTTTTAAAAGCATTAAAATATTGAAATATGCATTAAAAATCATCGTGTGTATTAAGTTTTAATAAGCGTGAAACATTTTAAAGTTTTATTTTATTTGAATAAATATTATACATTTTTTCAAAGAAAATTTCAAAATTACATTTTCATTTCGAAGCTACAAACTGCGGACAATTTACTTAATATCCGGTTCGCTTGATTTTTCCAAGAAACCTTTATTTTTAATTGCAGCTTGGTGCTTCACGCTCGCAAATTACTATTTAAATTTGAAACAAATGACTTTTATAATTACAAATTTCGTTTCATTTTGATATTATATTAAAATCTAAATATTAAAATACATAATTCGGTCATGTAGACACAAAACTGATAAAACGGACTTTCCAAAAATAAAACATCTTTCTTCATATACGTATCGATAAAAACGATCGATATTTTATGACTGCATAATTCTCCAAATAACATAATATTTGCACATATTAGGTTCAGGAAAAAGTAATAAAGATTTTTTCAATATAATTATCTCCCTTTAATTTCTTAAAAACGCTATTCATTTAAAATATTGAAAAATTTTATAAATATCTATCTTTAACTTGACCACCTCCGATCAGATGTTTCTCAAGCGAAAGGTAATTCTATTTTCAACAAAATGTTCATTTTCTCAACAGAAAAAAACTCTGCAAATAACCCATTGAGAAATAGACTGTTATAGAACACGGGCAAAAAATAACAACCAAGTTTCTCAGTATAATTCGCATTAATTGCGGAAAAAAATACTGCAAAATTTTATAAATATCTATCTCTTGATATCGACCTAGACCACTTTTGATCAGGTGTTCCTCAGGCGAACTGTAATTCTGTTTTTAACAGAATGTCCATTTTTTTAAAACAAAAAAAAACTCGGCAAACAATCCATTCAGAAATAAACTTATTTATTAACACCACGAGAAAAAATAAAAATAAAGTTTCTCAGTATAATTCGCATTAATTACGGAGAAACGCACGATTATCTTTCTATTCACTCAAGACATTGCAAAATTATATTATTACTGTCTTTAACTTGTCCAACTTGTTACGGGGACACCTTCTGGCCTCATCCATCCCTGATGAAATATTTCTATTCATCAGGGATGGATGATTCTATTTTTAACGAAGTGTCCATCTCTTGAACAAAAAGAACCTCAGTAAATAATCCATTGAAATATATGTTGTTTGTATTAACAACATTAATACAATATATGCATCATTAAAATGATTCAGAACTACATTTATAACTTCTAAGAAAAAAATACCACGATCATTAGACTAAAGATAGAACAAATTTTATTCTGGTTTTTCCTAATATAACTCATCTGGTGAGCAACTATTCTTAGAAGTTTACTATATTTGGCCATTAAACGGGGAGGAGAGAAGAAAGATTCTAATATTATCAACATACCAGTTTACGAAATTATTCTCATTTTCAAATCATTTGTTTTTCCTATCATGATTTTTTTCTTTCATAAGATATCTTTAATATGGGTGGTTGCAAGATCCGTTTAAAAATCAATATCAATATCTACAATCTTTATAGTCTGTATTTATTTACTGATTTCGGACTTAATAGAAAAAATAAGACGGAATCATACAAACTCAAACTTTTTTGGAAAACAGTTTCTGCAAAAGATGTTCAGAAAAAACAAAAAGAAACCCCTCTTTCGGATTTAATGAGAAATGTCATTTTTAATGCTTGGATTAAAAACTGCATAAATGCACTTGTTTCCTTGATGAAGTACTAGTACGGTCGATTCAAGCTAATTTAAACTAAGGGTTGACACATATTAACTATAAGATATTTAAACTCAAATCTAATCTCAATTATTTTTTTCGTCAAGTATCATTTGATGTCAGATAGACTCATAATTCTGTAATTAATGCTTTATAAAAAATTACTTTATTTTTAAATTTAAACTTTTTTTTACTTTAACATTTTTAACTTTAACTAACTCTAACTTTTTAAATTTTCAACTGTAATTTCTTTTTTCTCGTTATACTTGTTTTAATTGTCAAGTAATTTAAATAAAAC
>BGPR01008670.1:35675-62209 GCA_013235015.1 Araneus ventricosus | reverse complement strand
ATAATGCTATTGCAAGCTTCTACGTCTTATGCAATCCCTGTCGGAATGCGCTTTGACTCATTCTGGTTTTTTCAATTCAGATTTCGCCTTTTCATCTTTGCATCACCTCCCGTCCGGTTTTTAGTGCCTTTATGGTCGGGTCTGTTATATTTATGGAAGAACTTTAAATGCAATCCACATATTCTTTAAAAGGAGAAATTTCTCCATCCACCAGGAAATCTGTCACACCGCCATGTTGCTATAACGATTTCGAGTTTCTCTCGAGACGCTGAATATGGTATGGTTGCAGAGAGGATCGGGTCACGGTTTAAATGTGATTATTTTATTGATACACCCTGGGGCATTTTTTCTTTCTTCTTTTTATTTTCGTGGCTTGTGCTTTGGGTGAAAGAATGCACTTTCGTTTGAGAAATCGTGCTATCTGGCAATCTCTGGTGGTAACAGAAGAAATTTCTGCTTCCTTTAGTGAAAATTGCGCCCATTTGTCAGTTGCGGAATTTCCATACCTCTCGTCCATTTGACTTCTTAAAGGATTTAGAGTGTATGGCATTTCGCTTGTTTGTCACGTTTTATGTGGATGCCGTTAAGCAAGCGGGAATTTACTAGAGATGTAACGAATAGTGATTTGGCCGAATATCACTTTAAAAGCATTTCAATTATTAAATAAATTTATTTGCGAGTAAACCTATACTAATAAATTTTAAAGTTAATTGTCTTCTTAAGTAAAATTAGATTTAAAGCAAAAAATTCAAGGCAAAATGATTGTAAAGCCTGGATTGTTAATAAAACCTTAAATTAAAAGTGTATTTATTTGCAGTTGAAATCTAAATTTGAAAGGTTGCTGGTTTGTGGGTAAAATTCAGGTTTAAAAAATATTCAGGAAAAAAAACAATTATAAAATGAGAAATATCAATTAAACTCAAATTACTTTCAAAATTTGTTTATTGTAAATAAATTTAAAACTCTAATAAACAAATGAAATGTAAAATTTATTTGTTTAAGTAAAATCCGATTTATGCCTTCAAACAAATGCAACTATCTTCATTCTGCAGAAGTCCCATTTAAAATCAAACTAACTGTTCATATATATGCACGTTTATAAGAATATTGCCGAAAAAGGATTCTATTTCGTCTGTTTTAGCGCTAAGCAAATATTCTATACAGTAATCCGGTATATATCAGACCAGAGATTGTCGTCGGTTACCAAAAGAACCGGATTGGTGATGTTCATTTAATTAAAAAAAATTTAAAAGCAAAACCTCTGCATTTTATTCCACAAAATTATACAGAAAAATTATACAATGAATATTACAAAATTTGAGCTACAGCCTATTGTTTACTCTTTATTCCAAGGTCACTGGACAAGGCCATGCCCTAGGTACTGTAATGTATGCTTTGAAAATAATATATTTGAACAGAATTTTTGTTAATCATCATAACCGAATTCTCTTAAATGAAATATACAAAAATGTATGTTATTGAATTTTATCCTCCTTACTGCCGGTTGAAGACGTTGACTACTGGAGAAGCTGGAGTATGGGATTATCGACAATACCACAGTTTTGTATTATTTTATCCACGCTGTAGTTTTGCAAAATGTTATATATTTGGTAACTGAGGATTGTATATGAGACTGCAACCACTCTTTTGTCTCATTTATCAATTTCTAGCTTCTAAATTGAAGCTGAGTTATGCTTATTGGGCTGCATTTTCTGATTTGCGACTGAAAGTTCACTGACTCATTCTGAAGAAGTGGACATTTGCTTATTCATCCTGAAAGTGACTCCCCCAGCCTTCAATTTTTTTTTTTTTTCTTTCCCGTGGATCTGTGTTCCTTCGAGTGTCTTCTTCAAGGGCTCACGCTCAGAGCCCTTGATCCCCGGGAACAAAAGCGCGACATCTCACTGGGCGAGCTGCTCCAGTTTACTTTGGTTTTGAGAGGCTATTAGTTAGGGTGGAAATGGAACACACTTTCAGCTGATGATTTGACATTACGAGACGGAGCTGTCGCCTGTCTTGCTGGCCAAAAATGGCGAGTTGAAGAAACTGAAAGGAAAAAATGTCCAGTTTGTTAAAAAAGGGAAATAAAGGGACTGTGTCAATATTCCTCGTGCTTATTTAGCGAGCGAAAACTGTAACATAACCAGTGGGAGTGGCTCTAAACTTTCTGGTATACTGCTCGTACTTAACATACCTCTCACTTGCGTGGATAAAAAAAAAAAAATCGAACCTACTGTAATCCAGAATGCAACGAATATCAGAAGGTTTTTTCATTGCAGATTATAGTGATTGTAAAATATTTAACTGAAGAATCAAATTAAGAGATGCCTATGTATAAACCTATTTATGTCTTCGCGGTAATATTTATTTTCCTTCACACTCCAGCAAGATTCATTATACGATGAGCGAAAACAAAACAGGAGATAAAACATATCTATCACAAATTCTGTCTCAAGGACAAAAGTGCCGTAATCCTCCCGCTTGGTACCAGAGATTGCTAAGTATGCATGCGCATGGAGATCAGTTTTGCGAATGCTTAACAAGTATGCGGGATATACACCGACAGACAGTTGGCCCTGTGCTGAGGATGGCTCAGCTGAGTACGGACCTATATTTCATGATTTGAAATTCAGCCTTTATTCACGAAAGAGCCTGTTTGAGTTATAGTAGCCCACATATGATGCCTTTGGATTATACAGACAGACAGCAGGATGGATTTTGTCCGTGGTTTCTTGATGGAAATCGTAATTGTAGCGAAGACCGACATAATCGAATTCTCATCCCGTAGCTCTAATAAGGTTTCGAGAATGTGTTCACAGACATGATTCTCAAAATTGCGTTTTCGACCTCAGGAGTGTCTAAAACGTGGAGATTCGTCAACATCTTGAGTTCGAATTTTTGACGATTACAATACTTTCTTTGTATTACTCGTATACGAAAAAATAAAAGGAAACCGGAAGGACTGTGTCACTATTCCTCGTGGTTTATTTAGCGAAAAACTGTACCATAAAAAAAGGCGTTGTTTAAGAAATGTCAATGGTATTGTGTCTTGTGAAGTGGAATTTAAAGGAGACGGAAGCTTCAGTCCGGAAACATTGTAGCGTGACAAACAATACTGCTGGCTTGGATTCGTCTGTCTTGTTTATTCTTAGTTTATGAAATCATTAGCCATCGGCAATGAAGGTATTAATGATTTTTATTTAAATCTTTTTGAGTAAAATTTATTGGCGTATTTATTGTGATGTAAAAAGATTTTGTGGGTAGTCCTTTCTTTTTTATCTTCCTTTGCCTTTGGGATCTTTCTTCTTTCGGGTCACGAGAGGTTTTTTTGTTTTGACGAAAGTCAGCTTCTACGGAAAAGATCCACTTTAGAATCCCTACCTGCAGATGACCCTTGATGAAGTCTGAAGGCGGTATTCATTCTTACTTTTTCCATTAGTACTTTTATTAAGGTTTTCGCTTAAAGGCTTTTTCTTATAAAGTAAGGTTATCTATTTTTTTTCGGTTGTAGCAGCATTTTGCGCGCTCTTCTGGAAACCATAGTGTAATGTAATATTGTTGCCTTTATCGTCTACGGCGCTTTTTGGCTTTGTTGTTTTAGCGTTTCACTTCTTTTCTCTTGACTTTACTGCATATACGAAGTATACAAAGAGAGTATTGTAATCGTCAAAAATTGAACTCGAGATGTTGACGAATCTCCACGTTTTAGACCTCCCCGAGTCCGAAAAACAAAATTTTGGAATTATGTCTTCGTCTGTGAACACGATAACTCGAAAACCATTAGAGCTACGGGGATGAAATTTGGTATGTGGTCTTTAAACATAATTTGTAGGTTTCTATCAAATTTGGACAAATCCGTCTACGGAAAGTCTGTCTGTCTGTATGTCCGCGGGTCATTTTGAACACTATAACCTCAAAAACTTGAATAGCTAGATGGATAAAATTTTATGCCACGCTTCAGATCGTCATGTATGTAGGTCCGCATAAAAATTTTTTTTGGGCCAAACTGTCAAAGAGGCGTTCAAATTGCATATTCAATTTTTTTTTTAAACTGATTCTCATGCGCATGCGTACTCGCCGGTAGCACTTGTGCGCACGCGGAAGGATTACGACTTTGTCCCAGTCGGCAAGAGGAAAACGGTACGCATCTCTTTGAATTTGATTTTTCTAAATATTTTCTGATAGCCATTGATCCTGCCACAGTAGGTCTGGAATTTTTTATCCACGCGGGAAAGGGGAGACGGCACCCTTTTTTGGGAAGTGTACGAGAAAGTTCAGGGAGACCACTCCCGCTGGTTTTCATAATAATCTGAACTGGAGTCCAAGACCGGATGTAAAAACAGCAGATAAGTGTGTGATAACTAGTTTTAATGATAAATATTCTAATACATGGAACGCTGTGGAAGGACATATTAGGTTTTTATTTTTGAAAACAACAAGATTTTACGTATTGTTATTGTGAATAAATTGGTAGAGTAATCGGTGTATTTATCTTTTGTACCATTGATCTGTCAACTGAAATTTGAGCAATTTAATACTAAGAAGTAATATTTTTTTTCACATTCAAAAATGGCTTAATTTGAGTAGGAAAAATTATATATTCCATTTGAGAGTGTCATTTGCAATTTGAGTGTCGCTAACTAGTATGTTTTTTTTTCGGCAACATACAGCCTTAGAAAACAAGTCATTGGTTTACTGACGAGAGCTGTGTTTCCATCCTAACATTTTCCTTTTCTATCCGTCACCTGTTTGAAGATACAGTCTGAATCGTAGTTTATCTAAAAGCCTTCCATCTTCCTTCCATTGTTTATCGACAAAACTGACAGTGATATACGTGCGAAGGAATTCTGGCAACGCATCGTCCTTATCATGTGACACATGCATTAATGTTGTATTTATCATCCTGCTGCAACTTGTTGCTGGAGCACTTATTTCCTGCTGTCGCATTCTGGCATCGAGTCGTAATTTGTTCCTCAAAATCGACCCTTTGTTTTCGTGACTGCCATTATTGTGTTTTAAATTCTGTTTGAATATTGTATAAAAGTGCGTTAACAAATGCCAATTGCTCATATGTTGCTGCCAAGTCATTCAACTGTTAGTGTAGGGGTTCCCAATCTTTATTTCCTCGAGTACCCCTTTGACTATTTTTTTATCTTTTTGCGTACCCCTATCATCAAGGTCATGTACCCCGTTGCCACTACGAATCTCAGCCAATGCGCTAGTTCAGAAGACTGGGGGTGGAGACCTGTAACACCTGTCATGTCCCTCCCCCCACCAACCATCCGTCTATGTAAAGAAATTCTTTCATCAAAATGATAAGCGCGCTTATGTTAGCTTAAGAGTCAAAATGACTCGAATTACTAACATTTTCTGACTAATTTTTGATTTACATTTTATTGCATTCTTATAATAACATAAATAGTTCGACGCGCCAAACAAATGAAATCAGTATTGCAGTAATTTCGCGTCAACTATGATGGTAAAAAAGTTACATTCCGTAACAATCAATAGCATTTCGCGTAGTATAGATATTAAATAGCAAGTATCAATCCTGAAACAAAATTATGTCGCTTACTTTCTGGCAGGAAGTATACAAAGAGAAAGTATATTGTACAGTCAAAAAATTCGAACTCGATATTTTGACGAATCCCCACTACGTTTTAGACCTCCCTGAGTCCGAAAACACTATTTTGGAATTATGTCTATCTTTGAACACGATAACTCAGAAAACTATTAGAGCTACGGGGATTGTGTTCTGGTATGTGATCTTTACACATAATTTGTAGGTTTCTATCGTTCTCGACAAAACTGTCTAAGGAAGTCTGCCTGTCCTCGGTCATGCGAACACCATAACTCAAAACTTGGAATAGCTAGATGGATAAAATTTGCGTACACAGTTTTACTCGCCGCGAGCTGTAGCCGTCCGTATCACATTTTGGGCCAAACTGACAAAGGGTTGACTGCCTGTGGTCTGTATAACGCATACTTGTTGTTTTACTCAAGTTAGTACGGTTGGCGCTTGACCTTGGCGGTCTACGAAGGAAATTGTAGCGAGCCGGAAACACGCGCTGGAAATTATGCTAATAATCCTGAATCGAAACTTTGTTCTGACATTCTCCGGATGGAAGGTATACAGAAATCTTGCGTGATATCTGTAGTAATATTTCGTTCTGAAAAACGTTAACAAAGTTATTGTGGTACCAGCGCGCGTAAAAATTGAAAAAAACAGACGCAATTCTTTTTGGCAAAATATTAAGTTTCAGGAATTCATGAATTTTATATACTTCATTAAATCACCATTCATAATTTTTTTCTCTCAAAATAACCAGGCCTTGGGTGAATATACCAAGAATATTTACCTACCCACTGGGTGTTTACCCACCCCACATTACTGATCGCATGCGAGAAAGTTTCGGGGAGGCCACTCCCGCTGGTTTAATTCCTTATAAGCCATGTTTGATTCCGCCATTACCAACTTTGATTTCGCGTACCCCAATAATAGTCTTTTCGCGTACCCCAGGTACGCGTACCACAGGTTGAGAACATCTTACCCAATGGATAATTCGAGTAAAATTTTTTGACGGTCGGAATGGAATTGGAAGATGCAGTATTCACAAAATTCTGTTTGCCTTTTATTTTCTTCTGCCAATGTTTACTTTTTCTACTATAATGATTGGAACTTTTAACTGATGGGAGCTTTTATTTCTCTTTATTCGGTTGAGTTGACTTTCTTGAAAATACGTGACAGTTTCCGAGTATGTTTCCCGGAGTGTCGCACGACATCACCTGCTTGTGATCAGATAAATTCGAAATCCTACACTGGCGATTGAAAAAGGAAATGGTGACTGTTTTTCTGAACCGATGCATTTAATGAGAGTTTCCATCATGGGCGTATCATTGAAGGAAAGTACTGCTACATTTGTCTTAGCCAGGATTTATCAAAGCAATCTTAACCGTTTGCTTACATATCGTTATGCGAACACAGACATAGAATTTAGAGAAAAAAAGGTTCAGAAATTTGCTGGAGTTTATTTCATGGTATCATGTGTCAACATGAGTTTTGTAGATAATGAAGTTGGTTATTACTCGCCTCATGATTTTAACTGTTTACATTTACATATCATTATGTGAACATTATGATACATAGAATTTAGAGTAAAAAAAGGTACAGAAATTAATCCGAGCTATTTCATGCTATCATGCAGCCAGCATGAGTTTTTTTGCAGATAATGAAGTTGGTTATTACTCGCCTGTTGATTTTAACCCTTGCACTCGTATTTCCCCGCATAGCAGGCCGTGCCCCCTGTTTCCGGGCCACAACTCGAGTGCCATTCCTGATTAGAAATAAACAGATCTGGAACTCAGAACTAATACAATGTTAATTTAGATACTATTCTAGCAAAATAAAGACATCTCTCTAATGTCCTCGTATCTTTTATGGGTAATGATTTAAAAAACATCTGACGAAAATGGACAGATGACAGCATCAAGCCTTCCCCCCATCCTTTCGCTAGCGCACAAATAATTGCGCCATTATGTAATCTCTAACTAGGCGATGACCATCCAAAACATCGAAATGAAAAATGGATTCTTCGAGCTATATGAGCAAAGTTTAGCGAGCGAAAAGTCTGAAATTTTTTCTGTTTACGTAAATGTCAGAAATATTCTGTACGAGTTAAAAGCCTGAAGCTTTCTTGTTTGTGTGCTTGTTTCCGTCAAGAACTAACCTAGCCTGCCAGAGATATTCTTTCGTACGAGTTAAAGTCTGAAGCTTCTTTCTTGGTTTCCACAAGAACTAACTTAAATGTCAGAAATATTCTTTGGTACGAGTGAGAAAGTTCATTTCTTTCTCGTTTGTTTCCAACAAGAACCAACCTAAATGTCAGAGATATTCTTTCGTACGAGTTAAAAGCCTCCGAGTTTTTCTGTTGGTTTTACCAAGAACTAACTTAAATGTCAGAAATATTCTTTGGTACGAGTGAAAAGTCTGAAGCTTCTTTCTGTTTGTTTCCAATAAGAACCAACCTAAATGTCAGAGATATTCTTTCGTACGAGTTAAAAGCCTGAAGCTTCTTTCTGTTGGTTTCCAATAAGAACTAACTTAAATGTCAGAAATATTCATACGATGCAAAGTCTGAAGCTTCTTTCTGTTTGTTTCAATAAGAACCAAACTCTTAAATGTCAGAGGATATTCTTTCTTCGTAATGAGTTAAAAGCCTGAAGCTTCTTTCTCTGTTGTTTCCAATAAGAACTAACTAAATGTCAGAAATATTCTTTTGGTAATGAGTGAAAAGTCTGAAGCTTCTTTCTGTTTGTTCCAATAAGAACCAACCTAAATGTCAGAGGATATTCTCAGCCGAGTTAAAAGCCTTGGAAGTTTTCTGTTGGTTCTCCCACAAGAACTAACTTAATTCTGTCAGAAATATTCTTTTGCATGTGAGGAAAGTCTGAAGCTTCTTTCTGTTTTGTTTCCAATAAGAACCAACCTAAATGTCATCAGAGATATTCTTTCGTACGAGGAGAAAAAAAGTCTGAAGCTTCTTTCTGTTTTGTTCACTAAGAACTAACTTAAATGTCACAGGAAATCATTCTTTCGTAAAAGCAGCTTCCTTCTCTGACCACGCTACTAAACGTCTTTGATAGCATAAAGCAAATTGACTTATGTGCTCGAGATAGACCCCGTTTTCTATGCACTCCTACTTTGACGGCTCTCCGAAGGTGTCGCCCCGTTCTTCAGAATTCCAGATACCCTCTTTCGTCCCCGCCACCGCTTTGCCGTAAGTGATTGCATGGATTTTCGGCGAGTCAGATAGGTGGGCCACTTTGTCAAGTGGACCCATTCGTCTTGTGCGACATTTGCGGCAGCATGTGCGTAATGTGTGAATCCGCACTTTGGGAAAATAAATCATTCCTGCTTTTGAAAAATAAATATTTTCCTGTGATTTGAGAAGCCAAAAATCTTCTTAAATACCATCTGCAAAGTTGGAAATTGGACTATTAAAGTTTTCTGTATTATTTTCGTTAAACAAGTAATATAAAGAAAAATTTTAAGTCAATTCCTACTTAGGTCAACAAAGTTTTATTTTTAGTATTTTATTAAATAATTACAATTAATATAAATATGTATATACATATGACAGAATACAATATTATGACAAAATAGGAAAGCTGTGAATTTCCTTGCACTATATTGCAGAAAGTTCCTTATAAATAATTGTCATTCATTTTTTAAGTTAGAAAATTCTCTCAAGCACACATACACACTTTCCATCTCTCTCACTACCTATTCACATGATCTTTTCCATTTTGTTCTCTCCGACTTAGACTAGAACCCAAATGAAAAAAGAATCTGAAAGCATTTTTCCAGCGATCTAATTATTAATTAAATTCTAATTAATGAATTAATATTTGAAAAAAACTGTATTAACATCAAGTGTCATCCACTACAAGCTTTAAAAAAATGTATTACTTGAACTTGAGTGGATGAATAAAAAGCATTTTATTAACGATTAGGCAAAATTCTGAACAAGATATATATATGTATATATAAAAATATAGGAGTGTGTGAACTAATAGTAGGAATTGAAAAAGTACTCGTTTACTGGAAATTTTGCAAAAAACCTGCCAACTGGTACCAATTTTTCTAAATTCATCTTACTTATACCCCAATCATGGTATTTTGCGTAATGTATTTCTTCATTTCAAGAAATAGATAATTACGTACGTACTGTTTATATCTTTTTCTCGATGGAAATAATTTCGCCGTCAATATATTCGACCTCCTGGTTGTCCATGTATCTGGACCCCAGTTGGGGTCGTGATGCATGCGCTGTTTAAGAAAAAAACAATGAAGATATGCTCAGTAACAAAAGTGAGACGGCGACACCTAAAACTACCCCGGAGTATAGGGTTTAAAAGTTTAGTTACAAAATTAACTAGTTTTCCCGGCCACTATTGTTTAAACGCTTTTACTAAGTTCGAAATTTTCATGTTTGTAAGCTGGAATTTTGGTGACTGATTTACACTCACTTCTTAATGCACTATTCTGAAATTCTTGTAGTATTTATTGGGTCTTGATGATTAATAATTTTAGAGCTCAATTATAGGTTTTTTAAAAAATTTGCAAAAAATTACGTTTGCACTCGGTAGGCTTCAGTGGCGTCATCTAT
Source organism: Araneus ventricosus (assembly GCA_013235015.1). NCBI lineage: Eukaryota > Metazoa > Arthropoda > Arachnida > Araneae > Araneidae > Araneus > Araneus ventricosus. The sequence goes on along the minus strand of BGPR01008670.1, from coordinate 52,040 downwards.
AGTATTTTGAGAACCAAAATACTTTATACAGTACTAAATGTTTCAATAAAATAAGTATATCCTATTATAGATCTTTTTCACAAAAAATAATTGTTGTGCATGAAAAATTGATTCTAAGGTCCCAAAAATATTTATGATGCTGAATTATGACATAAATTAAAGACTAATAAAAAACTAGAAAATAATTAATATAGATTGAACGCTTTAATTGACCGTGATTGAAAGAATGATGACTTCTAAAATCCATATTAAACAACATCGAGTGCTGAGAGGTTAACCATCATATCCGAACCGACGATAAACATTCTTTATATGATGACTGCCGACACTTGTTTCTATAGACCAGACATGCTAAATGCATCCCATTGTCATCCCAACGCGACTCCATTGCCTTTGTCTGATCCATCTCTTGATATAACCTCTCTTTAATGAGTATAAGATGCCTTTATGTCCCCAGTCTTAATTGGAAAATGAAACGAACAGTAACCTATCCCTTCCAAGCGGATTAGGGTGGAAGGAAATACCAACCCGTTCATCTATCCCCAAGATGCTTATCATTTGAACACTGAATCAAACCAACTTAGAAAAAAGATAAATTGCAAATTAAATCTGTTTTCTATGTTTTAGTTTGGGGCTTTTGTGATTTTCGCTCCTTATAAACAAATTTCTACATAGTTTGCTAAGTGCACTGCCGTTCATCGTACACTTCCGTGCTCATCTTCTATGCCTTCGATGAAATATTATTTTGTGATTCTGATGATATAACTTTTTGAAATGCTTAGATATCGGACAAAATCAACTTAATGTGGTTTCGATAATTTATTACGTGATGATATGCCGTGACTTAAGATTCAGTTTAGAAAGATGCTATTTACGCTGTGGCGAATCAAGTGAGCAAGCCAGAGTTGGGATTTGTACTTGGAAAATTATTAAATAGTACACTGTTTGTTCTTACTCTATTTCTTTTTTTTAATGATAATAATAACGTGACATTATTGCATTCATGTCAGGTCGGTAAATGTTCTTACTTTTCTAGTCATTCCACTGTCACTTGTAGATTGACGCGTTCAAAGACATTCTTTTGGCTAGTTACTCATTGCATTTTTATTTATTAAATTATCGAAGTATTGTACCTGTTCTTCTTATGATTACCACGTCAGGTGAGTCAGACTGTAAAGTTAAAAGTGCTTTTGCGTACAAGGCATGATGAGTTGGATCTGTCACGACGATACAAAAAATTTTATGACCTCCTGCCCCCCAAACCTGGGATTGCTACTGGTTATTTAGACACCGTTTATTCCCTCATTTCCAAAGCTTCTTCATTGTAGATGCTGATGTTTAGTGTTATGTTAGTTCTGAAAACATTTGAAATATTTTTTTGTAATGCTATACGGATTTTCCTGCCATTCTTAGAGAAATTAAATTTCTACGCATGGTGACGATGTTCGTATGGCTATGATACAGGGATCGTGAATTGCCTCCCACTTTTTATGAGAAGAATTAAAATTTTATTCTTTAGTTGCTCAGAACGAAGCTAACTAAGTCTAATAAATAGGCACAATAGTGTCTGGGTAAGCTAAATCTTTTTAACTTTGTCCACCCCTTAAATCCCGGTACTTTTAGTTGTGTGTAAACCTTCTTTTGTAACTCTCAATCACCACTGCTTGCTTGCTAATTCTTGATTTATGTCCAGTGCTACTTTTGTTGACATAGATTACCATATTTGACAGAGAATTTATTGTTCAAGATCAGTGTGAGCTTTTCTTTCGTATATTTATGATTCTCTGAACGTCTAGGGTTTCTCCTGTTGGCATTCATTTCGAAAGGGCGCAACTGAAAAGGGGGAGGGAGGAATGCAGGTAGGGAGGGGAATTTAACCGAGACTCTTCCACGCCTACAGTCTCCAAATAAGGAAAGCCATTAAATTGGAACTGATTCAGTCTACAGTCTTTTTTCTGGGAGAATCTTTTGTTCTGATAAAATATTTATAAATTGTACGAAGACATGGGTCGATTCAGGCGAAAAATTGGGCTCCAATATTTGCGCTCCTTTATAAAATTCTCACTTCATGGAAATTCCACCTCGGACAGGCCCCTCTTACAAAAAATTCCACTCTCATGAGACACGGCCCCTTCACAAAATCTCCACTTTATGAAAACGGTCTTCAATCAAAATGGAAATTAAAGTCCTCAGTGCCCTCTCACAAAATTCCACTTTTATGAAAACAGCCCTTCACAAAATTAAAATTCACAGAAAAGCGGCCCCTTCCACAAAATTCCACTCTTATGAAAACAGCCCCTTTCACATAAAAAAAATTCCACTTCATGAAAACAGACGCTTTCACAAAATTCAAATTCATAAAAACGGCCTGCTTCAATAAATTCAAATTCATGGAAGGCCCTCTCACAAAACTCAAATTCACAAAACGGCTCCTTCTTAAAATTCAAATTGTAAAACAGCTTCCTTACAAAATTTCATTTTATAAAATGATCCCTTTCTAAAATTTTTCACTGAAATTCAATGAAACACTTTGATATTAAACTAAAATATAGAAATGATGATCTAAAATCGAGGGTTTTACATGATAAAAAAAATTTTTCACAAAAATTTTTTCCCACAAAATAAAAGCCCCAAAAAAAATCTGGATCGACCCCTGAAGAACCCCCCCATGTGACATTAACTTGCGTTGTTTTCTTTTGCACTTATGCTAGAATTAATATAGCTCGTAAAGGTGCTGTTTATATTTGTTGAACTTCACAAACAGTCAGCTTAATACGGGCCGATTGCCAAATAGGCATGGTAGGCAAGCCCGTCGGCCCCGTAACTTTGATGCGAGATTATTATTATTTTTTTAATTATTTTCAGAGCTTTCTTTGATTTTATAAGAAGTGTGTACTGAAGTTACTAAATTAAAAATCATATCTAAATTCAAAACATTATTCTTGAATATTTTCATATTTTCGAATTAGTTAGCAAATCATGTGTCACTGGTAATACTTTTGTATTAGAATATTTAAAATTGTGTTAAAAGTTTTGCAGTTTTTTACCATTTAATTTCAATTTTTTTATACTCGAGGATTTAAAACTTTTTATTTTTAAGATTACCGCAAAAATAAATGTTTTGTTTTTGAGTTTTCTATTGTTTGGCACTGAAATTGCTTCTTTAAGATTAAATTAAAATCAATAAAATACTCTGGTTTTTGGAAGTTGGGGTAGGCCCCCCCTCCGAAATTTACATTGCCTATAGGCCCCTCAGGAGTTAACTGGCTCTCCTACTAATAGTTTATTTTCTTGTAAGGTTACAGTTCACTGCCTCTCCTTTATATAGGTGGCGCTACTAGAGCCATCCGGGTTTTCCATGATCTCTCTCTTCTTCTTCTGTGTATTGTCTTGTGTTGTTGTTCTCGTCTTGTCCTTGTAATGGAACCAGCCATCTAATAAAAATGGTTCCTGAATGAATTGATTCTTCAACCAGCGGCATTCCATTATAAACATGAGTCTCACCTCACTCTCTTCAAAATTATGTGAATAGAGTATAAATTTGTTGAGAGAAGGGAAAAACTTAACCTTGGATATGTAGAGGAGAAAGGGCTGCTGTGTATGAGTGTTGCTTCTCGAATAGAAAATAGATAGATAAATAAAAAATGAAGAAATAAAACTTTGAATAAAGATTTTTTTCTTAGGTGAACATTTTAGATTATCAGACAATTTAAAGGATAAAAGATATTTAAAAATATTTAAAATTGTTTAAATTCATTCTTAGTTTTATTCAGGAATTTAAATATGGCGTAAGTAATTTAACAGTACAATGAGAGTCGTGTTTAATTTTCATTAATATATGTACTGACTAATTTTTTTTCTATTTGATTTTATTGAAACTAATAATTTTTTTCAACTTAATGCGTTTTTTTAAAAATAGGCCAAAATGTAACGATACGCTATAAAAATGCTTAAAATTTATCCAAGCTAAGACTATTTCAAGTGCTGGGTAGTAATTCGGCAGTTTGTTTGAAAATCAGCCTCAAACCTGTTTTGTCCCATTTCAATAGCATCTTGACTGCATTTTTTGCTTTTTGAAAAGTAAACGAAATACGTTTAAAACAGTATATAGCATTGGTTCAATTTCGTTTTCTTTCAGCTGTTAAACGAAATAGTTTTTCTTCATTTTCTTGCATCGCGTTGTTCTCTCTTGTTACTAAACAGCATCAACAAAAAAAATAGCTCCTATAAGAAACAGTTATAATTGATAAATTTAACGAAAATTAAATAAATATTAATAGAAAATGAATTAAAAATTAAAATTCTTGCATTATAGAAAGTTCTGTCTCATTATTGTTTCTTGTAAAGGTATCTGTTATGTTTTTTCTTTTTCCTTTTATCCGATTGTCAGATGTTGGACAAAATTCAGGCACATAAAGGAATATCTTTTTACTGATGGTCATTCCTTTATTCAGAAGTTTTTTGTCCTGTTTTAGAGCTACAATGGCGTGTGTGGCCTCTGAGGAAGAATCGCATTTTGGTTCTTTTCCACTTTTCTTCCATTTCGCTTTCATCTAATTGTATTTTCTGTCTCTAATTTGCTTTTTTTTGTGTTTTAATTATTTGATATTTTCTGTTTGTTAATAAGTTTTTTCTTTATAAAATTTGAATATTCTGATATGAAACCACTTAATGTCTGCTGCGTTAGCGCGCATAAAAGGTGTATTGTTGTCATTTTTATTAAGGTTTTATTAATATTTATTTTTATATTTTAACTTAATTTTAGTTCAATTTTGTTTCTTATAAGAAATCTACTTCAAAAAAGTCACGCTCTTACTCCCTCTAGGTGCAAAGCTCCGATGACACCCTGAACGCTGTTTTACTCTACAAAGCAGAAAGATAAAGACTCCTCATCAAAGAACAATTACTTCTTCAAATTGTGCCAGCGTTTTTCCAGCGTGACTGAAGACGAAAAATAATAGCACCATAAACGTTTTTTAACCCGTCTGCAAGATTATTTATTAATTTTTTAATGCGAAGTCCTGGGGAAGCTGTTTCGTGTTTAAGTACACGACTGAGGTGCTATTAATTTGACTACTGTATTCTGTGGATGGAAATGAAAGAGAACGGAACATTGTTTCAGGTTGCCGCCTCGCTCGCTTTGTTCGCGGGACGTGCTCGTTTCAATCATTCGGCGAGTGCCGTCCCCCCCCCCACTCTTTTTTTTTACGCCCGGCCCATTTCTTCTCTTTTTATATTTGTGCTGACACTAAGCAGAATGCCATTTGCAAGCAAACACCTTATTAGCTCAATTGTTTGTAATTCATGAGTTCAGACTTTTCCATGACTTCCTCTGTCATTTTTTTTCCTTTATTTTTGCAAACCATTCGATAGTCTGTGGGTATTTCGCAACCACATTCGATAGTTTGTGTTCTGCAACCATTCGATAGTTTGTGGTTATTTGCAACTATCTGATAGTTTGTGGTATTCGCAAAAAATCGTATAGTTTGTGGTTATTTCGCAAAAAATTCCATAGTTTGTGGGTATTTTCAACCATTCGATAGTTTGTGTTTTCAACCATCTGATAGTTTGTGGTTATTTTGCAAGAAAATCGATAGTTTGTGGGTATTCTACATTCGATAGTTTGTGGTTATTTCTGCAAAAATTCGATAGTTTGTGGGTATTTCGCAAACATTCGATAGTTTGTGGGTATTTCGCAACCATTCGATAGTTTGTGGGTATTTCGCAACCTTTCGATAGTGTGTGGGTATTTAGTAAATGTGTCGATAAGTTTTACGACATATTTTCATGTTTTTGAAAATCATTGAAATAATTTTTAAAGTTTAAACTTTATTCAAAAAAGAAATTGTACTCCATAAGTAGGACACACGCAGACATATGAATAACCGACCTCAGCGCATCTGTGTTCCTGCAGAACGGCGTGCCTCATGCGGCGAGCCCACCCTCACCGGGTGGTGCATGCCGTGACAGGGAATGGGTCCGTTGTCCGATCCCCAACCATTTAATGCGAGACAACAACCCAGTTACTTTTGTGGCAGCTTTTCCTCCTCTTACTTCGAGGTGCCTTTGGATTATAACTTCTGTCACTGAAAATTAGGCCTAAGCAATAAAAATTCTGTCGAAATTGCCTTGAAATAATCTTTTTAATTTGAAGAATATAGCAACTGAAGCTAAATACTGCATCAAAATAAAAATTAAAAAAAAAAAAAAATGCTTCGTCGTCAGAATGTATCTCTGATCAGAAGCAAGTTCACGACCAGAATTTATAGCCAACAGCCAATTTAATTCCTTTTTGTGAATGAATCTTTCTGGGAGGAATTTTCCATTGTTTAGTGCAATTTCTTTTTATTAATCGGTGTCCTAGGTAGCACAACATGTTGTCCGATATTGTACAATATTGTTCGATATTATATAATATTATGCAATATTGCGAATATTGTTCAATATTATACAATATCTTTGTGCTACTAGGGGTGCATCGCAAATCGGTGTGAAAACATTATGAATGGAGTTGCCAGGGCAGTGTCTTTTCCCTCGTGCGATTGCGAATCTTTATACGGTAGAGCATCAATTATCCGAACACCGATGAACCGAAACATCGATTAACCGAAAGCGTTTCAATCGGCAAATTCAAATTCAGAACTGGCTAGGTTGATTCAATAATCTTCAGGATTTGAAGAATGCGACAGAGAAAACATTCAAGACTGGCTCGAATGTGATGTCGATGACCCTGACTATCAAGTATTGGCGGACGATGAAATCAATTCCGGTGTCATCGACGACCAAGACTCTTGCGACGACAAGGAAGATCCTAGAGACAACGTCAGTGCTGAGAGAGAGTTAATCCAGTGTTTCCCAATGTGGGGCAATTTGATTTTTAAGGGGGGCAATTCGAAAATGGAAAAAGAAGAGAAGAAAGAAATCGGCTACATTTAATACACCGGGGATACTTAAGACTGAAATTAACTAAATTGGAACCTGACATTAGATCTCTTTGCAGCAAGCATCAAGCGCAAGGCTATCGCCAACTTTAAATAATAAATAATTACTACTACTAATAATAATATAGAAAAATCTTTTATTGAAATTATTTCGTATTTGAATTTCAGTTTTCCTTTTATATGTTTTGAAAATTTACTTAGCTGTGTTTCTCAACAATTTCATAGTGATTTCTTCCTAAAACCTATCATTTAATTTCTTCAGTGAACAATTCAATTTTTGAATATTAAAAATTATGTGTATGTTTCATAGGTGGTGTTGCTGTCTTTTTGAAATGAAGACACCAGATTTTAGAAAAATAATTCTATTTGGACGTAGGCACATATAAGACAGACAACACATAAAATATGCAATGCGATGCGTTGCACTTAGAAGTCAGAACTATTCCGTAAATAACGACCACAACTAGGCCTAAACATCTCACTTCGCTTCTCCAGGTCGCTACCGAAACTGACATTTTTGAAAAAAGCAACCCTACACTAGCAAGGAGTTACGCAAGCGTCCGATCAACTATCGCCAACGGTAGTCAAACATTACAGGGGGCACAAGAATTTTAGAAAGGGTTAGGTGGATGGCACAAAAAAGGTTGGGAAACACTGGACTAACCAATGAGGAAGCTTTTCACTGCCTTGAGACGGCTATGTAGTGGTTCGAACAAGAAGAATATGATGCTGTCCATTTGCTGTCTTTAAAACGTTTAGCCGCCAAAAAATGTGGCTCAGTTCCGAAGCAAAAAAATATTGGACTTCTTTTCCTAAATTATAGGCCTATTTCAGCGATGATCGGTTATCCGAAAAATCAATTATCCGTACTTCCTCAGTCCCCAACTATTTCGGATGATCGATGCAGTACTGTAATACGATTGGTCACCAGTGGTTTCAGAAACCTTACTTAAATTGACCAGCGTGTCTTCATAACAAGGGTAATTTCTATTTTTACTTTCTGGTACACGAATGTAAATACAAAGAGAAAGTATTGTAATCGTCAAAAAATTCGAACTCGAGATGTTGACGAATCTCCACGTTTTAGACCTCCCCGAGTCCGAAAAACACATTTTTGGATTTATTGTCTGAATGTCTGTGAACACGATAACTCGAAAACTATTAGAGCTACGGGGATGAAATTTGTTATGTAATCTTGACACATAATTTGTAGGTTTCTATCCAATTTTGGACAAAATCCGTCAACGGGAAGTCTATCTGTCTGTATGTCTGCGGTCATGTGAACACTATAACTCAGAAACTTGAATAGCTAGATGGGTAAAATGTGGTACACAGTTTTATCATCATGAATGTAGGTCCGTATCAATGTTTGGACCAAATCCGTCGAAGGGTTGATGGTCTGTCGGACTGTATAATCGCATACTGGTAAAAATTATATCTCCTCAACCCTTTGGCTCAGATAGATAAAAATTGGTATGACGGTTGCTAACATTAATTATAGATCTGTGCCCTAATTTCGTTCTAATCGGTTAAAAAAGGCGTTGCATAATTAATTTTTTTAATACGCTTCTCCATACGCATGCGTACTGGTAGCAATCATTGTGCACGCGGAAGCTATGGAGATAATTGCGTCACTTTGTCCTTGAGCCGGCAAGAGTGGAAGTGTGTGATAGATGCGTTTTAATCGGCACTCATCTCTTTGAATTTGATTCTTTACCTAAGTATTTTACAATCACTATAATCTACAATGAAAAACCTTCCGATAGTCATTGGATTCTGGGTTACAGTAGGTTCGAATTTTTTTTCATCCACGCGTGGGGAGGGGAAACAGCACCTTTTGGGGGAAGTATGCGAGAAAATTTAGGGGAGAACACTCCCGCTGGTTATACATATAATTTGATTTTAAAAAATTAGCTTACTATAGTGAAGTTCAAGATTAGTGTTGACAATTTTGTTGGATCGTGAAATGCATCATGTGAATAGCACCACAACTTGCTATACTTAGTTCTTGAATGATGTGCCGCCCTACTTCTCGTCGAAACGGACAGATTGACGCGGAAATATTTTTCTCGGTTCCATTAATAAAATCCGTTGCCCGTTGTGACTGCAACCTCGCGCGTTGTTGCGGTTCGCCGTTTCCGGAGCATCCATCATCCCTCTCCGGAGAAACCGCATCTCGTCCCGCGTTTGTTTACCCCTGCACCGCGGGGACCGGAAAAAGGCATGCCTTATTTAGAGTTGCGTCTTCTTCGGAGGCTGGCACCCCTTTTTATTTCATAATCATCCCTCCAGATGGGTTCGTCAGAAATAGTAGACGGTGGAGGTTTTTTTTTTTTTTTTAACCCTTGGTGTTTTCCTTTGCAATTTTTTCACGTAATTTCAAGGCCATTCCTGGATTGTTGGTCACGCTAATTATAAATCAGCAAGAGTGTTTTTCCCTCGACATTCTCGTATAATAACTGTTAGGGACAGGGAGCGAGCTGGCCAATGACCCTTATTATGTTTATTCTATTTGAATCCAAACGCCCCATAATCCTTATAATGGAGACAGGCAGCTTCACTTATAATTCTGGTTATGAAAGAGCTGTTGCTGGATGATAGGCTAAAAACTTTCTAGCCCTAGCGTTGAATTTTAACGAATGATAGATGTTATGTGGTTTACTTGACGAATTGATATATAAACACATAAATTGTTAACTTGATATTATCTGTAATATAATATCATATATATCTAAATTGTTATATTGTTTAATTGGTATTGTATAGTTAACTTGATATATAAAGCACATAAATTGTTAACTTCACATAAAAATTGTATTTGTTAAATTAATTTGTTCGTATATATTTTAAGTATCTTTTTTACTAAAAATAAAAACAAAGGAAAGATATTATACATAAATATAAAAAAGGAAGAGTTAATAATGTCAGATATGAATGCAAAAAAAATTACTCCTGAAAAAAAAATGGAACTAAAAGATTTATTTATATTGATACATAAAAAAACAATCATTGACTTATATATCTCTAGACTACATATTATCAGGGGCCCCCTTTTCTTAAACTAATAATGTTGATCAATATTCGCGAACATAATGTAGAAAAAAAAAACACATATTGCATTAACCTGGAAACTCAAAAATCCGAGAGATTTTTTTAAAAAAAAGTCCTCAAGTTTCCTTTTTTTCCCCTTATCAAGAGGAGGATGCATTGGATCCAATAATTTTTCGCTATTGTTCGTCATGAAATACGAAAGAAAATATATTGATAAAGGAAAAGGTCTTATCTGTTCGGTCCCTGCGATCTCCAAAATGGTCGGATTCCTCCTTCGTCAATTGTTATCCATCACACAAATCCGCTCCTTATTCTACAATCCAGAATCCAGACGGGGGGACATTACACGAGCGAGCATTTTCGTGCAAAAACTGAGCAAAAAGAAAAACAATTCGAACAGTCCCCACCGGAACGAGGTATGGGCACCATTTTTTCTTTCTTCAAAAAATCATCCAGCAGCGCGTCTCGATTCTCGAATAATCTTTTTTTTCAAGTGAAGGGATCTAACCCCTCTTCACATCCTAGCCTTGCGTTGAATAAACAATGCCTGATTGGGTACACTTGTTGCCATTTATTGCGCTATTTTAGAGTGACCTTATAACCTCCCCTCGCTCGTAATGAGGGAGAAAGTGACCTTTTAACTGTCCTCCTGCACGTAGGCACTCGACAATCTTGCACCAAGGAAACGAAAAAAGAATATTTCTTATAGCAGACAATGCTACAACAGAGCGATCCAATAACAACAGGAATGACGGAAGAATACGTTAAAAAGACATTTATTGGGGCAAACATATTTACAGTTACCACATTTCCAACTTACAGAGTGGATGCTTATCATACTACACCTAAATCACCATCTACAACCTAAAGACAGCGACAGTTGCTTCTTCTACTCCTGCTGCTTATAAAGACACATAGTAGAGACAAGCATATATACTCTCCCAAGATTCATTCGATCTACATATCAGCTGCGGTTATCGTATAGACAAAGTCATACGATTCCGATTAAATAGCTGGGAATTTAGATGCCAAGGGAATGCATACCGGCATGTGCATAATTCCAAAAATTACGTTTTCCGGACACGGGGAGGTCTAGAACGTAGAGTTGCGTCCAGGTCTCGAGGTCGAGGTATATGAAGTATACGAGAAAGTACAAAGTCTATAAAATCCGCCGTATTCATTGATAGTCTATCTATACTTATAAAAGGCAATGTTTGTGTGCGTGCGTGTGTGTGTGTGTGTTTGTCTGCGATGTCCAGACGAATCTATCGCACTTACAGCCATGAAATTTGGTACACAGGTAGTCGTAATGGTGACTGAATGCACCTCGAAGCCGAAATTTTAAATTTTATTCTAGAAATTTTTTTATTTAATGTTTTGTGTTGTTTTGGGTGATTTTTCGCACTAATTTCTCAATAGAATGGTTTCGAATAATTGTACGACAAAAATAGATACACCATCGGAAAGAGCACGCGATTTCCGTTCTAATGAAGTTAGTTTTGAATTTCTAACGTAATTTACTGAATTTTGAGAATTTTTTAAAAAATAGTCAGTTTCACCATCTAAATGTTGGTTTTGTTTTTAAATTTGTTGCATCCGACTTTCTAATAACACTATTATTTTCAATATGTTTCAGCTTATAACTAGAACGGTTCTCTCTGATTTAAAACAAGAACGGTTAAAATATCTTTTCCCGTTTTTTTTTAATTAAATTATTCCTGGGCAGATGAAAGTTATTTTTGTCGAGCGAAATTTCTTCAGCGATAGTCTACCGGAACGCAGCTCTCAATTTGATTGGATGAAGGGTCAGGTGACGTCATAACCTTCGGAGCTTTTTGTCATGTTCTAAGAATTTTTTTTCATTTCGTTGAAATCCTGATTCCACGGGCAACAATTTTTTTTTATATTGTTTTGGATTAATGTACTCTGTACTGTTTTTCTACATGTTATTATCGCGGAAAAAATAAACGGGAAAATCTATAATGTGTATCTTTTGTTTTGACAACTTTTTCGTGTCATTGTGGGCGATTTTTTTTTATTTTGTTGAAGTCCGGATTCCACGGGCATCGCCGTGCGCGTACTGCTAGTAGTAAATATTTTAACTTTCAAAATCATTCGTTTTTTGTAATCATACATCATTATGGTATTTGCTTTTCGTAATCTTGGTCGGTCATTAATTAATTCGTTTTTTATTAATTATTTCGTAGCACATTAATTACAATACTTTCTCTTTGTAAAACGGTCGGATATAAGAAATCGATAGTGAAGTTTGTAATAGATTACCACCCTCTTAAAATTTGCTGATTAGCTGCATTTCGCGAGAACGACACGAGGTGGCTGGCGCAGCAATTCCAGCGAGGAAACTTGTTTACACCTGAGCCCAATGCGGGCTAACTCGTTGAAGGAAGATAAGTCTATATGTCTGTCGCACCGCCGCTTTTATTCGTATGTGTTTAAGGCTTATAATGCTGAGAGTGTTTGACATGTGGGCACTGGCCCGGCTACTCTTAAACGGTCGAGTGAATCGAGGTTGATAGCTCGAGGTATTTCATTCTTCGGTAAAAGAGCGTTGCTACTCAGATGGTGAGGGTGAGTTTTGTTCTGAAAAGGTAGAACTAGTTGGAGGGCATGTCGTGGCATTGTTATCCTTTATTCATACTCGATGCAAGCAGCTAAACCAACTGCTTTTTACTTTCTCGTATACAAAGAGAAAGTATTGTAATCGTCAAAAAATTCGAACTCGAGATTTTGACGAATCTCCACGTTTTAGACCTCCCCGAGTCCGAAAAACACAATTTTAGATTTATGTCTGTCTGTCTGTGAACACGATAACTCGGAAAATATTACAGCTACGGGGATGACATTTGGTATGTGATCTTTACACATAATTTATAGGTTTTTATCAAATTTTGGACAAACTCCGACTATGGGAAGTCTATATGTCCACATTCATTTGGACATTATAACTCAAAGCCTAGAATAACCAGATGGATAAAATTTGGTGCACAGTTTTATGATGAGGAATGTAAGTCCGTATAAAAGTTTGGACCAAATCCGTCAAAGGGTTAACTGTCTGTCTGTATAATCGCAAACTTCTGAACTCAATAACTCTTGAAGATAATGACTTAGATATATGAAATTTGGTATGTGGCCTTCTTACCTTCATTGTAGATTTGTGTCCAATTTTTGTGCAATCGGTTGAAAAAAAAGGCTTTCAAATTGCATAATTAATTTTTCTAATCCGATTCTCCATGCGCATGCGTATTGGTAGCAATATCTGTGCACGCGGGAGGATTACGTCAATTTGAGCCGGCAAAAGTGGAAGTGTGTGATAGATGCGTTTTAATCGGTACGCATCTCTTTGAATTTGATTCTTTACTTAAATATTTTACAATCGCTATAATCTGCAAATGAAAAAACCTTCTGATAGTCATTGGATTCTGGGTCACAGTAGGTTCGAATTTTTTTCATCCACGCGGGGGGGGGGGGGGAACCCCCCCTTTTTGGGGAAGTTTCGGGGGGCCCCCGCGCGCGGGTTTTTTTTTTTTTTAATGCGTATTGAGAGAATCGGAGAAGCTTGCTGAGCACATATAAATAGTTAAAAAAGTTATTTTAACAATTGAATTAAAAGAGAGAGAGAATAGAAGTACATATCTGTGTGAATTTAGTGTTGTAATATTGGTTTAAAATGAACGTGGGTGTTAGTTTTGGATTTTGTGAACACTAAAATGGTTTGTAACAGAAATGTCTCATGATGCTATAAACGGTATTGTCCTCGTGTTTCTTTTTAAACTCAGTGTCGGTTTTCCGCACATGGGCGTTCGCCTCGTGTCTCGAGACCCGAAATGGGTCTCAAAATCTATTCGACATACATTTCAGTGCTACACCGACAGCGAGATTGGATAAAAAGAGGGACCTCAAAACAATTTTATGCTTGCGGCTTCATGTTGTCAAAATCTGCCACTGTCTAAACCAGAGGTTCCCGATCTTTGGTACGAGTACCCCTGGGGATACGCTAAGGACTATGGGGGTACGCGAAATCAAAGTTGCTAATGGCGGAACCATAAGGAATTAAAAAAGTTACTGAATTTTGTTTCCGCAAGTTAGTACTTGCTATTTAATAACTATACCACTTGAAAGGTTGATTGTTAAAGAGTGTAATTTTTAGCCGTCTTTATAAGTGTATGCGAAATTATTACAATGCTGATTTCATTTGTTTTGGCGTTGAATTAATACTATTGTAAAAATGCAATAATGTATAATCAAAAATAAGTCCAGCAAATGTTATTAATTCGAGTCATTTGACTCTTAGGGGTCTATTCTGGTACCCCCGGTTGGGTTGGGAGACGCCACTTTTCCCGTTGTTAACGTGCGGAAAAAGTCACGTCTCCCTAACCCAACCGGGGGTACCAGAATAGACCCGTTAAGCTAAGATAAACCCCTTAACATTATTAATAAAACTTCTTTGCATACACGGATAGCTGGTGGGGGAGGTAAGATATGACATTAGGGGATACGCGAAAATATGAAAATTAATCGAGGGGTACGCGAGGGAATAAAGGTTGGGAACCCCTGGTGTAAACTATACCTTAATCTAACTAAAGCAAATCACTCTCATAAGAAGCAAAATCTAATTAGTTTTGAAAATCAAGGTTTCGCTCTCGCATTCTGTAATTTGAATGGATTAATAGACTTCTTGACCAAGGAAAAGGGCGTCGACGAATTGAACTGTCCATCAAGCAGCACGAGGTTCATTTTGCCCCGTCAGTGTGAGCCCGCTGATGGGCCTCGTTTCTTCCATATTTGCTCATGTTGATGCGGAGACACCTTGAAAGTGGATCGACAAAAAGCAAACGCACTCTCCACTGCTTACTTTTAGGAAAGAGAGGTAGAAAAAGTTGCTTCTTTGTCGGGCCGCGTGACGTTTTGATGGGTCGTGCGCTTTCGCAACGAGGGTACGTGTGCCCAAAAACAATGGGCTTGCTCCTTGCCCAATCAATTCGTGATGTCGCGATAGCCGGACGAATTGCGACTGTCTTCATCCGCACCCTATTTTATATGAATTAGGTTCTGTTTTCCAGTGCGTGGTGCCTTTTAGTTGCCTTCTCGTTCACAGTGTTCGAATTCCGTTATTTCCAGATCTTCTTTACTCTCGGCCCCAAAAATTTGGACCTTTTGTCGGCCCCAAAAAAGTTGGGCCTTTTGTCGGCCCCTAAGAGCGTTGGGCCTTTTTTCGGCCCCTTAAAACGTTGGGCCTTTTGTCGGTCCCCAAAACGTTGCGCCTTTTGTCGACCGCAAAAACGTTGGGCCTCTTGGGAGTTTTTCTCGGTTTGCATGCATGAGTAGCAGAGACAACTCGAACAAAAGCGGGGTCTGGTTCAAAGTTGAATTGCGGGGCCTTGAAACAAATTTCATACAACAAAATAGTTTATTACAATTTGCTATTTATTGCATCGCACAATTTGGTATAGTTAGGACCGAAGGAATACATGAAAATGATAATTAAATTATTTTTTTTATGAAGTTAATATTTCAATCACACAAATGTCGTTAATAAAACAAATAATAAAAATAATTGCTTCACAAATACAATTTGGTATGCGAGTTTCAAGAGTAGGTCAACAATATGTGATTTTTTTTTTCATTTTTTACATGTTTTATAACAAATTCGTTGATAATGTCATCACGATTTAGTTTTTTCGTTAGAAAGGATTCGATAAATAAAATGGCTACGCAGACCAATCATTCTTCACTAATACTAGATATCAAGTAATATTTTATTATTTTTAGGTTTGGAACTCATTTTCTTTAGGTTTAGAACTCATGTGACCGCGGTTCAAAATGACGAGGTCTGTCCCAAAACAACTCTCTTATTGTTTCATAACGGGACGTAAATATAAACTGAATTAAATTTGTCCCTTTTCGATCAGGTATTTCTGATCAATCTTCGTTTTCTCTGTGTATGTTGAAGCTGCGGCGGTAGACTCTGCACCATTATACATAAACATACATTTGTGTTGTCTTTTTTGATTATCATTTGTGATTATACAAAGGTGCAGATTGCTTGTAACTTTCTTTCACTTAATAAATCAGATGAGTTATATGTGATACGTTATATACAATTAATTCTCAACCTCAAGATAATTCAGAAATATTTTTATTAATATGTAGAAGGTATAAGTCAACTTTAATGCAATTCAGGAACCTCTCGTTGATTTTCTTGCTTCTATAGAAGAACAATGGTACAGAAATCAAACAAATTCAGGAACCCCTCGTTGATATCGTGCTTCTATAGAAGAACAGTGGTACAGAAATTAAACAAATTCAGGAACCCCTCGTTGATATCTTGCTTCTATAGAAGAACAGTGGTACA
>BGPR01008670.1:19332-34781 GCA_013235015.1 Araneus ventricosus | reverse complement strand
GTGTATTTGAGACGCTATGATCGCAGCAAATGTCACTTTGATGCAAATTCTTCAGAGCAACCTGCTGGTGGGATGGGTGCGTCTTCATTTTTATTGCGTACCTTAAAGTTTCTCTTCCCCTAACTGACATGAAGACAATTGATCTTCATTGGTTGATTGTAGTTTCGAAACTATAAATGCGAGTTTAGTACAGCAGCTCTAAATCTTCTGCAGTTGAATTAACTTTGTCCAAAATTTCTTAGAATAACATTCTAAGAAATTTTGGAAAGTATAACTTTCATAAACATTCAGAGTTGGGAAGGAGAAACCAAGAAATAGTTCAAATTGTTGAAAATTCGTCCTCGCTTGAGGAACTCATTAACTCTGTTGTTTTTCCTACTGTTTAACTCCTTTTTTTTATCGTGGTCGGATGTCATGCGACGAAAAGAAATGTAGCATCGTTTAAAGTAAATGCGTCGCTACTTGCACGTCTCGTTATATTCCACGAGTATATTTTTGAATTTCTGAATATTGCTAAGAACGAGCGCAAATAGTCCTACTTTCCTCGTGTTTCTGCGGTTAGACTTCCCGGCTTGAATGGAAAATACAATCATTTTGTCGGAGATTCGGAAGAAAAAGTCCGGCCAAGAAGGAGTTAACCAGATGACGCCTTCTGTTGTGGGAATGTATTGTCGTTTCCATTCAACTAAAAGTCCACTGGATTGGTCGATTCCTCGTCATTTTTATATTAAGTTATGGCGTCTATGAATGGCAGTTTTAGCATATTCCGACATAATCATTTTGTCAGAGATTCGGAAAAAAAA
Organism: Araneus ventricosus; assembly: GCA_013235015.1. NCBI lineage: Eukaryota > Metazoa > Arthropoda > Arachnida > Araneae > Araneidae > Araneus > Araneus ventricosus. The sequence goes on along the minus strand of BGPR01008670.1, from coordinate 33,978 downwards.
GTCCGACCAAGAAGGAGTTAACCAGATGATGTCTTCTGTTGTGGGAATGCATTGTCGTTTCCATTCAACTAAAAGTCCACAGGATTGATCGATTCTTCGTCATTTTTATGTTAAGTTATAGCGTCTATGAATGTCAATTTTAACATATTCGTTTTAAAATATGAAATTCGATCTACGTACTATGTGCGGGCCAAATGTTTAAGTGGTTAAACCTGTAGACTCGGAACATAAAACATATTTCATGATGAAATGCCCATTTTCAATGGACAGGCAACATTTTTTTTTTTTTTTTAAATGTCAATCTCATTTTCCCACAAAGCTTTTATTTTTGCACCATGCTACCATAATCGTTATAGTGGATTGGATAGAAGCGGCAATCTTGTTATCTAGTGCTGTTCCAAACTGCCGTTCCGGGGCAGCAGATGGCATATTTATCTTCGCTGATTCCTTGACAGAAGCTTCGTTCTGGAGTGTCTTGAGTGCTGCGTCCCTTGGGACCACTCCTCCTTCTCTGAGAGATGGAAACTAAAATGTGAGGGCGATAAGGTTGAGGAGCTGCGGAAAAGGGTCTCGCACAAATCAGTCCATGCTCAGTTTCTCATCTTGACGACCTCGCAGATTAGCGAAGGAGGATTTGAAACAGGTGGGTGGGCTCTCTGGGCTCTGTCATTTTTACTTTCTCGTATACGAAGTATACAAAGAGAAAGTATTGTAATCGTCAAAAAATTCGAACTCGAGATTTTGACGAATCTCCGCGTTTTAGACCTCCCTCAGTCCGAAAAACACAATTTTGGAATCGTGTGTGTCTGTGAGCACGATAACTCGAAAACTATTAGATCTACGGGGATGAAATTTGGTATGTGGTCTTTAAACCTAATTTGTAGGTGTCTATCAAATTTTGGACAAAATCCGTCAAAGGGAAGTCTGTCTGTCTGTATGTTCGAGGTCATGCGAACGCTATAACTCAAAAACTTAAAAAGCCAGATGGATAAAATTTTATACATAATTTTATCGTCATGATTCTAGGTCCGTATAAAATTTTGGGCCAAATCCGTCGAAGGGTTGACTGTCTGTCGGTCCGTATAATTTACTTTTGAACAGAATCTGTTATCTCCACGCGCATGCGTACTGGAAGAACGGAGAAGAATTTCATTACGGAGTAGCGAATTACGTGAGTTTGTCCTTGAGCCGGTAAGAGAGGAGAATCGTTACGCATCTCTTTGAATTTCATTCTTTCCCTAGATATTTTTCAATCACTATAATGAAAAAAACCTTCTGATAGTCATTGGATTCTGGGTAACAATAGGTTCGTTTTTTTTTTTTTAGCCACGCGGGGGAAGGGGAAACGTCACCTTTTTGGGGAAGTATACGAGAAAGTTTAGGGGAGAACACTCCCGCTGGTTGGGATTGGCCGGTCGTAGTCCGTTTTGCGTAAAACGTTGGTCTTGGAGTGGTTTGAGTTAAGAATTATATTTTACTAGTAGTACGCGCACGGCGTTGCCCTTGGAACCAGGACTTCAACAAAATAAAAAAATGCCCACATTGACACGAGGTCATTCAGTTGAAGGTTATGACGTATCCTGCGCTCTGCATCGTCAGCCAATGAAATTGCATTAATGCATGTTGGGAAGGCTCCGGAGAAACTTCCGCGAGAGAATGCTCGCTAGAGAAAAATCTCTTTTAACTGACCAGGAAAAAATCGATTTTAAAAAAACGAAAAAAGATATTTTAACCGTTCTAGTTTTAAATTAGATAGAAAAGTTCCAGTCATAAGCTGAAAAAAATTGAAAACGATAACGGTATTAGAACGTCGGATGCGAAAATTATAAGAAATCTGAATTGAAAATTACCATAAAAGTGACTATTTTTCAAAAATTTATAAAAATTTAGTAAATTGCGTTAAACGTACGAAACAAACTTCATTAGAACTGCACTTGATTGCTTTTTCCGATGGTGTATCTATTTTTTTCGCACAATTATTCAAAATCATGCTATTGAGAAATGAGTGCGAAAAATGACCCAAAACAACACAAAACATTAAATAAAAAAATTTCTAGATTAAATTTTAAAATTCCGGTTTCGAGGTGCATTGAGTCACCATTACGACTACCTGTGTGCCAAACTTCATGGCTGTAGATGCGATAGATTCGTCTGGACATCGCGCACACACACTTACACAAACATTGCCTTTTATAAATATAGATTGGAAAGATAACCAGTTGAATTCCTCTACATCGTGTACCTAGAACTTCAAGTTAGATTTAACGACAGAATGGTTAACAGATAAATAGGATTTGACCCATTCATCGTGAGCCAACATTTTGTACATTTTTTTTTTCAGTATAACAGATCTATTCGAGCTTTATTTTGGAAACGGTATCGGTGCCGAGATATATAGAAAATGTAACCTATGTTTAGTGTCCCTTTGAGAATTTCTGTATCTGATCAATCCTTTAAATATGTTGTTTTATCTACTATCTAATTAGAAAATATCTTCTGTTCTGGGTATGTGTTGTATAGATTCAACCAAGATTCCATAGACCACGAAATGTTTATAGATTGTCTATCATTTTGTATCGAATTATAAAGTCTACGAATAATTTAATTCTAGCTTATAAGTTTAAAAATACAGTAATTTTATGCACAAGTAAACTCTCGGTCGCATCATTTGGGGGTTAAATGTTGCTATGAAGAATGGGAAATGGTTGATTTTTGAGGTTTGAATGTGCTTAGCTTAACAGAAGTCGGTGGTTCTAGGACTTAAATTATAGGCTTCAACTGGAAATTCGAAAGGTGAAGTCGAATTTTTAAAAAATAAAATTTAGAATTGGTAGAGAAAGCGGATTGAATCAGAAATGAAAACATTAAATGAGTAATGTTCCTCTAGAGAAAGGATTCATCTTATTTTTTTATGTGATACATAAACAATACTGTAGTTCTGTTCATCCTGCTGTCTCGTTAAAGTAGGCTTATTTTCCTACATTAAAAAAACTCGAACCGTTAAATAAATATTACGATTCCGTTATTTTCATTTACGCAATGCTAAATCTCGCTATTTTAGAGGATTACTCTTTTGAAATTCTGCTGCATACGACAATAATAAAGATTTTGAATCGCGAATTTTTTTTATGTTACTCGCGTTTCTAGCTATTCTGAAGAGAGTTTTGGCACCATGAAACTTCTTTAATACTCGACCAGAGCAGCGAGAGCGACGCAATGAATCTCCTGGAAGCGCCGGAGCTGGACATAAAAATAAAACCTTCGCGGTTCACCTGAATTGTGTGTTTTGAAATGCCCGTGTCGCGGCTGTGCACACAGGCCCCCAGTACTTGCGGTTTCGGCTTCTTAGAATCAAGCCGTAATGTGTGGTGAGACGTTATTATTTTGTCAAGAAGGCAGCTGGAAACCTTGAAGCGCTCGGCGTTTCGGTTTACATTGGTCACTGCTGGAGGAAGAACTGGGCTCTGACGTGACGAATGACTTTTTATCATTCCGAAGTCTGCATTAAAAAGTTATTACCTTTTATCAAATTGTTAAGTTCGGTTTATGAGTATGTACATCGAGGAGAAATGCAAAGGTGGTGCGATTGGCGGTGTGTTTTGCCGTATTAAACACTATGTTGACCAGTCACGAGTTAACTCGTGTTTTGATGCCCAAACGTTGACCGATCACGAGTTAATTCGTGTCTGTACTGTTTAGTCGTGGAATATCGAAGTTTATTTAGATTATTTCACTTCCACATTCAATTACGAAATAATAGCCGGTGACTAGGGATGAGAAAAACCTACCGGTTCTTGCATTAAAAAGTTATTACCTTTTATCAAATTGTTAAGTTCGGTTTATGAATATGTACATCGAGGAGAAATGCAAAGGTGGTGCGTTTGGCAGTGTGTTGTGCCTTATTAAACACTATGGTCACGAGTTGACTCGTGTTTTGATGCCTAAACGTTGTTGACCGATCACGAGTTAATTCGTGTTTGCACTGTTTAGTCGTGGTGTATTGTAGTTTATTTACCGATCACGAGTTAATTCGTGTTTGCACTGTTTAGTCGTGGAGTATTGTAGTTTATTTAGATTGTTTTACTTCCACATTCAGTTACGAAATAATAGCCGGTGACTAGGGATGAGAAAAACCTACTGGTTTAAACCGAAAACCGGTTCTTTTTGTTACAGTTAACCGGTTTTTTTCGGTTATTTTTTGCCCCGGTTTAAACGGATATATTTTTTTTTTTAAATCCAAAAACAGGGTCGGAATATAGGCTCTATTTTAGGTTCGACTAGACTGAAATGTACCGAGTTATAAAGCTTTGAATTTCATCATCTTAGGCCAATCACCGACAACCCCTTCCTCGAGGCGTTTGTTGGTTGGCGGATTACTGAGACAGACTTTATGAACAGATAAATATTGGTCAGTGCATTGATTTCCTGCAAATAATAAATCCCATAAAAAATTTTGTCTGCAAACGGCGTCTGTTTTTTGTAGCCAAAAAGTATTTAGCCAGATACTCAACGCGCATGCGCGGAACGTCAGCCGCAGCACCAAATTTCAAAATGGTACTTACTTAAAAAACATGCCTTGTGCACATAATGGTAAGAATGGTGCGATATTCGAACATTTAATGTAAATAACAATAAGCTTTTCTGGGAAAATTATGAAATTAACGTAGGAACAGCGGCATCGCTTAACGGTGACATAAAATCGAACCATAAACTTCTTAGAAAATTTAAAAAGGAAAACCAGTAATATAAAAAGGACAAGAAAAAAGAATCGGAATTAGTCTGAAAAACAGAGTTATTTGTGCGCATCGAGTGCTTCGATTGTCATTGATCGTATAGGATTGCAGCTGTACGTGTTTAGCGAAGTTCTCTTGAAACATTTTTAGTGCTTCGGGAAATTGTTTTTGCTCTGCTGGTATTTAATTCGAAGCGAGTGATTGAAAAAGAAACGTGCACACTCTCTGTCATTCTTTTTTTTATTGTGTCAAATGTTGAAATGGATACATTCTGAAAAAGAAATGTTTGGAACATGTTTTCTTATATGGAAAGTGTGTGTTTTTGATTTTTCGAAGAAAATTAATCAATGAGAAGATTAATTTTGTTCATACCTAGTAAACTTCAGTTAAATTCAAGGGACTTTTAGGGAGGAGGAAAAAAAAAAAAAAGAGTCGGAAGTATTATTATTTTTTTGGTGTGTGAAAAAATTTTAAATGTGTAATATGTGTGTAAAAATTCAAAAATACAATTCAGATAAGTTGGTATTTTTATGCGACATTCCTTTCTTTTTCGTACTAAATTTTTCTTCAGAATAATTCTGCAGTATCCGGCAATTATGGGCATTTCTTATAGGAAGACAATTATGTACATATATGCTTTAAAGCATCTGAAAAATTCGAATCTTTTCCAACTGAGTAACACTATTCAATCAACCAAATTTCGCTTAAAACTGTAGACATATTTTTTGGAAATTATTCACTTTCTATGTGTAGCGGTAAATATCTTTTTTTAAAAATTAAGATTTAGTAAACAAGTGAAGAATGCTCAAAGAACTTAATTCGAGAAAGACTTTTTAATTTCAAGAGAAGTATTGGAAATTAACTGACCCATTCATTCATCCCGATTGGACCAAGTTTGTCCCGAAGTTTCGTCAAGTTTAATATTTTATATCGGGTCACTTTAGAAAACTTCGAAATTTAGATTAGAAGCTGTGAATCGATAAATTATGCTGATTGAAGAGCAACATTATTTTTTATATATTTAATTATAAAGAATGGAAAAAAAAAAACAATGCAAAGTAAAATGGAAACCACACATTTTAATTATTTCTACTTCGTATGAAAATGCTTTGTATGATCTTTATAAAAATCTAATCATGTTTAGCGTTTTTTTTTTAAATTTTGCTTTCATTTCAGATTTCAAAATTCACTTCGGAGTATGTTAAATTTGAAATATGATAATTGTGATTGATAAAAAATATCTGGAATTAATAAGTAAATATAAATAATAACAAAATAATTTAAAATGTTTCTTTCACTACCTTCGATATCTTTTGTCGTAATTGATATTAATAAATTGAACTCATTAATAAAAGAAATTGAAATCTAGGCAATTTTTTTCGGTTGAGAAGAACATTTTAAGCATAATTCTAGTTAAAAGTAGTTGCGTGCATCTAATAAATATAAGTAGTTACATTAGAAATTCATAACTAACTTCATTAGAGCGGAAATCGTGTGCTCTTTTATCTATTTTTTTCGTACAATTATCCGAAATCATTCTATTGAGAAATTAGTGCTAAAAGTCAACCAAAACAACACAAAATTTTAAATAAAAAAACTTTCTAGATTAAATTTTAAAATTCCGTTGAGTCGCCATTAAGACTACCTGCGTGCCAAATTTGAAGGCTGTAAGTACGATAGATTCGTCTGGACATCACACACACGCACACACACACACACACACACACTTACTTACTTATAAGTATAGATGTGTTCGGGACCGAAAGGTCACGGGTACGATACTCTATTCCGCCGAAGATTCATCATCTATGGGGACCTCCTGTGTTTTGAATCCGTCGTTGACCAAACGTCCTTTCGCTGGTGTGGGGAGGAAGTTTGAAGCCGGGATGCTGTCTCGGGTGTTTTTACTCATTCATCCTGTAAGATAACCCTAGTGTTTTAGGGATCAGGGGTAAGAGGTGTCTGAGATGTCCATCATCATTTGTCATCTGACCACGGTTTGGAATGAGATACGTCCCAAAATATCCCTCACGTAGTCGATGTAAACTGTAAGCGATGGTTTAAAAAATAAAAATATATACAGTGGAGTCTCCCTATAACGAAATCGCTTGGTTCCAATTGAAAAATTCGTTATAGAGAAAATTTCGTTATACGGAGATTAGAGATTTTTGCTGTTATTTAAGTAAATGTTCCAAACTTTTCAATAGGTGCGATAAGTTCAAATGTATTTAATTATGATTTTCTATTAAAAATGAAGTAATATATATTATAAATTTGTTAAAATTATACTAATTTTTATTGTATAAATAAAACGCCCGAAAGTTAAGACAATTCACCAATTTAGAGAATAATATGTACTAGTATGTACTTACGTTTATTTTACTTGAAAATTTCCGTTATTTTACATTGCTTTGCATTTCGCGATGTTAAATTTTCAGAAAATTTTCACATTTTAAGAGTGAGTGGTTCCAGAAACAGGCACGTGTGAGCGAATTGGTTGCACAGAAATTATCAACTTTCTTCAAAAATGACAAAAATCGAAAAGATAAACCTCTGAAAAAATTCGTTATAGGGAGACAGCTACTTCGTTATATGGAGAATATTTTGAATGTTATTTAACATTCCGATTAAAAATTTCGTTATAAGGAGAAATTCGCTGTAGAGAGATTTCGTTGTAGGGAGACTCTACTGTATAACATTTTTCTTTCGGCAAGGAATGTGTCCGGCTCCAAACTTTTCAAATTTAACAATTACTCCCTTCGCAAAGGCCAAGTTTCCATTTTGTGAAAACTATTCTGATTGACCTGTTGATTCACTTGCTTTAAAACTACAACCCTTTGAATTATTAATTTAACTCATTAGATTGCAAATATGCATTTGCTGCAAGCATTTCAGCTCGCGGTAGCAGGGGGGCGTGCTCGAGATGAAAGCGATAAGTCTGAGCCTCACATCCGTGATTCGCGAGTCCACCTGCTATTTTGTTTGATCCTCCCGATTTGCATGTGGGAACACCCTTCCGCCTTGTCCGCGAGCCGCTTTTTAATCAATCCCGCGGCTTGAACTTGGCTGGAATCTTGTCGGAAAACAAAGATACTGGTCTCTAGCCTAGTTCCGGATTCTTTTTTGTTCTATCTAATTAGAGGTGGGGCTTATCGTTTGGTGCATCGCTTTTGACAAGAAGGTGCGTCAATTACCCAAGTTTGAGCACCGTCGTCTTCTTGCAAGTGCGCAGCAAAATAGCTGGAGGATATCGGCTTTTATTTTTATTTTTTTAAATGTATGATTTTGAATGCAATTCCGTAATGTAATTATACATTTAAGAATTTATTAATGTTTCATTCCCCCCCTTTTTTTTTTTTTTTTGGTTTCACCTGTCTTCTTTCTTCTACCAGACATGACACATTTCCGCCGAAACGCGGATTTTAGTCTTTTCAGCATCGGATTTTATCATTCTTAATTTTCTTTTATATAGTAATTCTACAATATTTCTAATATCTCGAGCACTTTTTGTATAAATTCATTTATTTTAGTGTTCAATTATATAATCACACTTATTTTACTTCTCGGTATTTATATTTGGCACGATTCATTATTTATGAAGTTCAGCTTTTTTTGTTCCAAGCCTGTGTCATGTCTGTTCTACCTCTCTTCGACTTTACATTGCTTATTATTTACCTTTAGTACGAGAATTACCATTCGAATTTCCCTATATGAGTAGTTAGAATGTTTACGAAGAATTTCGCAACTATTACTGCTAAATCTGTAGCACCCATAACGATTTATGCGCGAATGATATCAGAAAGAAAATGCTCTGTACCATTTTCTGTGTGTATTGTACCTTATATATCTTATTTGGGAGAAAAGTATACAAATTCTTGAAGAATGGTGGTGGTTCTAAACCCACTTTGTCCAACATTTGTAGTCTGCTAGTCAAGAACTTATAATATTGATTTACCCCTCCGACTGCCGATTTTTTTTAAATCACTATTTAGATGTAGCGTTTGCAAAGATGTTCAAGTACCATTGAACCAAGTGAACTGTCATTTATATACAAATCTATATTGATATAATATGATTCAACGTTATAATCAGCGGCGGTTTTTCGCACAGGTGTTAGAGGCGCTCGTCTCGTGCCTCAAGTCCTTGTGGGAGCCTCAAAATCTATTCGATGTACATCGCAGTGTTAAGCCTACGACAAATTTATGTTAGGTAGGGGAGGGGCCTCAAAACATCTTTGCGCCTGTGGCCTCATACTATCACAATCCGCCACCGGTTATAATAGTACCAAGTAAACACATTAGCTTGCGGAAATAGCAGGATGCAGCAGAAAATAGACTTACTTTCTACCCGCGGAAATCGCGGGATAAGCAGTCAGGGGTTTAAGGAGAAGTGTGTCATCTTCTGTTGGTCGAAGCGGTCCGAATCACCTAAAGTAGAAGTTTGATTTTGAGAAACGACATATGGGGGGAAGATGATCTCCTGGAGGCTCACGTGTGTTTTGCTTAAATCAAAACCTCATTTCGACCTCGGAGAGTAATTCGATATTTATACAGTCGACGCTCGTTATAACGACCACACATTATAAAGACCATTCCATTATAACGACCAGTGATAAAATCCCCAACTGTGTTTCCCTATGCACTATGTTATTTTACTTCCAGTATAACGACCGTCCAGTGTCGTCTAATTCCAATACAACGTCCGAATTCAGAGGACACTCTTCCCGGTATTTTTCCAAAATTCCCTTATTTTCTCTTTTAAAATCTATTTTAGGAATATATTTTTAATTGATAAAATTTTATTTTTAATACCAGTGGTAAAAAATAATTTGAGTATTTAGTTGGAATCTCTTTAAAAATCGCCTACTTTTACGGAACTGCTGAGCGTGCATGTGTACAGTTTTTTTAATTATATCCAGTATAGCGACCACTCGTTATAAAGACCTTTTGCTGCTGGACGCAGAGGGTCGTTATAACGAGCGTCGACTATATATTTATTTTAAGAAAAGCACACTACAGAGAAAACTCCATTTACAGAGTTCTATAAACGACAAGCACACAAAGAACAAAAGCCACAACGAGTAAATAAAAAAAAATGCGCTAGAAAATAAAAAGTTGAACACGGAGAATACACAAAACCGTAAACATTTTGCAAACGCATATATAATTAAAAACTTAAACACATAATCACAAAAACATTAAAACGCACTACGATTCTAAAAGTCGTATTTTTAAAAAAATCAAACTAAATTATTGAAGAGTAGGTTACAATTCAAAAGCATTTTAATATTTATAAAGTATAACTGTTCCTTCCTGAATAATATTTGAAATTTGTTTCATTGGTAATTCTTTCGATTTTCTCCTGAGCTGGCCGTGGTGGCCTAGTAGTAAGGTCTCTGCTTTGGAGGCGGAGGGTTCCAGGTTCGAGACCAGATTCCACTGAAGATCCGCCGTTTATGGGGCCTGTTGCACACTCCCGTTGGTGTGGCGTGGAAGTTTGGAGGGGGGGCTCAGGTGTCGTCCTCTTCATTTGACCGCGGTTCAAAATGACGAGTCCGTCCCAAAATAGCCCTCGTGTTGCTTCAAAACTGGATGTTAATATAACTAAATTAAACTTCTGATGAGCTTTTGCCTCTCATTTGTCAGTCATGTTATCTATTGTGTTTTTCTGTGTGGTGTTGTTTAAGTTATGGTTCGAAATTCAACCTTTTAGTCGTTAAGATGTGTTCATCATAACATTTCATCTTGAAGTGTTTTTTTGTGTGAAATAAATATATGTTTCGATCTGTTGGGAACATCTAAAGATTTTTAGTGTGCAATTTTGTTAATGAGGGTTTTTTTCGTTGTATTATATAGTAATCAGGAATTTTGTTTCACTACCATGTTGATGTATTTTGACACATTCTAATTTAAGTAAATTATTTTTATATAGCCCCGAAATAAAATTTTTCTAAATCTGTTGTCAGTTCCGGATGAATCTAAATTTATTATCGGGGTTTGGAAGGGAGCTCACTCGCAGATGGATTGCATATCACGTTACTCGCCTCTTTAAGGAATAGATAAACTTGGAGAGGTCACAAGCACAGGTTTGTTTGACGGTATTATTTACAAAAGTGCTGTACAGAGAAAGGATATGAGTGTATGTAAATATTTTTAATTTTTTAACTTTCTTTAATCATTTTTAACGATACTCTATTTTAATTACTTCTGCTTCAACTGTAGTACACACATTTCTACTTTAACTCCCAGTCACGAGTCTTTACGGGGAATACCCATTTCTGGGTATTTATGCTTCCTGCGCGTTGTTTACTGTCTTTTTTATTTCCAATATGTAAGCTGACTACAACAGTGCGCCTCTTCGCGCGTTACCTCTTCAATTCTGGTCATGGATATTCGTAAAATATGATTCTTTTACCTGTTGAAAAATAACCTTGTGACAATGACATTTTGTTTCGCCCCCCTGCCGGTGGATGGCGTTGCAAAGACCTTTGACTTTCCGGAGAAGAACGAGAGACAGTGTGACTTGAGCCTTGGTGCGAGAAGGTTGGCTGGTTTTGACGACTGGTTGGGACGAACAAATCTCGCCATGCTTAGCGAGTTGTATATATGTAATGTAACATTAGTTAACCCAGAATAATTCTATGTGGAAGATGTGTGAGCAAATAAATTTCATTTAATTCAACTTTGCCCAACGTTATTTTAACCGTCATTTTCCCTTCCTGTGAGCTAGCCGGATAATGGCGGCTAAAACCTGCATTATCTTCTGCGAATGAATAAATCGAGATTGATTCAACTGCTATCTTGTTCTTGACGCAGATTGTATATACCTCAATTTTAAGAATAATGTTGCACATTGGCGAATCCAAGATTTGGATCGGGGGCGGCGGCTGAGGTATAAAAAGTTTTGTATCGTCGTGACAAATGTCAAATCTTATGGCTCATGCAAACCAAAACACTTTAACTTTACAGACTTTACTCACCTGACAATAAGAACCATAAAGAACACTACAATACTTTCGATAATTTAACAAAAAACACAATGAAATAACTAGCGAAAACATGATTTTGACCGTGTCAGCGCTGCAATTACGAGTGGAATGACTACAAAAGTGGGAAAACTTTCGAACCTGTCATAAACCAGGAAGAAATGTTTTCACTTTTTTAAAAGGGAGATTAAGAAAAAATAGCTGTAGTGATTTAAAATAAAGATTTCTTGTGTAGCTCTGGGGGGGGGGGCTGCTGCTCGATTGCCACCTCTCTGGATTCGCCACTGATGTTACATATTGTTACAAAATCTTCCAATGGGTGTATGATTTAAACAGTCCAACACGCAGGATAATGGAGAATGAAGGTTTATTTACAAATATGCAGGAAAACACGTAGCACAGGTACAGGAAACAGTAGTTCTTGCACAGATTAGCAACATAAACAGACAACAATTCACAGGCAATAACAGTTCAGCACTCTGAGATTTAGCAACGCAAACAGTCAGCAAATAACTAATAACGACAATAACAGCACTTTCAATAGCGCTCAGCTCACCGGCTTCCTAGCTCGCACTGCGGAAGAAACTCTCAAGTCGTTCCCAATGGATCAACACTCCTACCGCTCGGCGTCTAACAGCTTACTAGCTCGCACAGCGGATAGAACTCCAAAAACGTTCGCGCTCCAAGGCGATCCCAGTCGAACAACACAACACCGTCGTCCAAGCGCTCTACTTATATAGTTTCCTCGGCAGATGGAATGATCTAGCACATTCGCGGCGTATCTTCTCTCCTAATAGAGATATCGAGAAGATTCCAGCGCCTTTGAGATCCCATATTTCGTCGCCAAATTTCTCGCCAAGGTCAGGGGTCCAGACGGGGCTGCTGTCGGTCATCTCTTACTTACCCCTGTGAAACTCTCTTCCCAACCATAAGACTCACATTGATGGGAAGCGACTTCCCATGTTTGTAACATTATATACATGCGGATAAGAATACATTCAGCGCTACCCGCTCCTTTTGATACTGTAATTCGTAACAGATTTTTGTAATCGGATTTTTGTTTCTGAGCCAACTCATTAATTATATTTTTCTTCTTTCCAGGCGGGTAAGGAGCTGTATGATCTGTTTGAAGACCTCAGGGATGGCCACAACCTCATATCGCTGTTGGAGGTCCTCTCCAACGAAATACTCGTGAGTAGCCGGACAATCCTCCTTCTCTTCCGGAGAAATACTCTAAACTAAAAAAATGCGGAGTGTGCTGTACCTAACGACAAATTCATAGGTTGAATTTTGTCTGTTGCAATTTTGAGAATTTAAACACTTGTCTTTTAAACCCTTACAATGAAATGAGTGTGTTTTAATATCTAAAAGTTGCATATTTTAATGAAGAAAAGCATTCAATATTGAGATGTGAATTTTGTCGTTATTACAGCTGTAATGGATTTCTCATGTGTGGTTTTATATCCAAATTCAAAATAGATCCAGTTTGTCTTTTATGGTTTTATTTACACACACAACACCACTACGACACATATATATACAAGTAAACATCACATGGCTTATAGCCGGATCAAATTCTACACCCGCTCGGGGTAGGGTCAGAAAGAATCTGAGGATGAATCCCTGCGGGGGTGGGAATGACAGTTCTACTTTTCCCTTTCTGGGGATTACTGTAGTCAAGTTGCCACAACAGCATATAATCACTTAATGACACGACATGATGTATCTATTTAACTAGCACTCGTTTTAACTAGACGGTTTTGAGGGGAAAAAAACACAGGTATAATTTATCAGTTTTGACAATCCGATTTTAAAACGTTCAATTTTGAATTATTTTAAAACAGGCATTAATTTATCATATTCTGCTTTTATAAACTGAAAAGCACTGACAAGAATTTTGAAACGATTTTTAAATCTTTCATGTCAGTATTTAAATTTATAAAACGTAAAAGAGCTATTCAAAAGACTCATTTATGAAGATAAAGTGTTTTCAGATCTATTAAGTAACTTGAAGATTTTTTTTGTAAAACCAATAAAAAATAAAAAGTAAAAAAACTAGGTAAAATCGAATCTCTAATAAATATTAGCCGTTTTCATGAATATTATTTTCTAATAAAAGTTTCTAGCGGCTAGCGATATTTTTTTTCTCATTCGAGAATTTGTTCTAAGATAGCAGTTTTTTTCTTTTGTTTTAAAAAAGAAGTTGCTGTTGTTTTTTGGATGACTGGTTATTTTAAATAATAGAAAAAAATAGCTTTTATTTTATTTTAATTAATATTTAAATTAATTTTGTTAAATTTTATCAATTGTAACTGTGGTTATTCTAAACATAGACGGTTTGCATAATAAAGTAAGACTCTTTTAAGATGCTGCTTGAAGATATGAAAACTTCATAAAAATTAGGCATATTGGTAATGCTAGACAATTAGGTGGACCAATACATTATTGAAACAATTTTAACAATTAAAAGTCAGTTTTTTTCTTGAAATTATGTAGCTTTTTATCAATATTTTTAAATACTTTGAACACTTAAAGAAAAACATTTCATTAAGTTATCTAAATGCAAAGCATAGTCTAAGAGTTTTTTTTAATCCTGTTGGTTATGCCAATGTAAGATTTTATTTCCGTCGTTTATTAAACTATCGTGATTGTCTTTTCCTACAAAGATGGATGATCAAATATACTTAATTCATGCTTCATTTATTGGCATAGCAAACTGTAAGAATTTAACACATATACACAAAACAACCAACCGGGTTAACCCTTTCTGAGGCTATGGGAATATACTTCCCGCCAAATTTATCAATTTTTAAATGCATTTTTTAAGGTTGGCGTAAGTTCTCGCCAAATATTTCTATGGAACAAAAGCCTAGATGTTCCAATTTAAGGTTGGCGTAAGTTCTCGCCAAATTTTTCTATGGAACAAAA
>BGPR01008670.1:174-12370 GCA_013235015.1 Araneus ventricosus | reverse complement strand
GTTAAAGGGGTTACCCCCAGGGGTACGCATACCACAGGTTAGGAACCTCTGCACTAGAAGGTTGTTAAAGGGGTTACCCCCAGGGGTACGCGTACCACAGGTTAGGAACCTCTGCACTAGAAGGTTGTTAAAGCATTTTGTAAGACTGCTAGTTTCTTCAAAAAGAACTGCGCCAAATTTATTATACTTAAGTATAATCAGTTACTTTTAGTCATATTTACTTTGGATCGCATTCAGGCTGATTTAACTTAAGCTTCCAGGCTCAATCTCTCCGTCTATTGTCAGCTTAAGTTGTCACTGACTATGATAAAAGAGCCTACATTACGCGCAAATAAGTCGTTATTTCGAAAATGATAATCTTTGTGGGTCGCCTTCGTTTATTATAGAGATCCCTACGTTCGGCCTGTCGCCTGGTGACTTGAGTCATTTCCTGCCGTCTTGTGTTTGATGACTCGCTCGTCTGCTCCAGACCCTTTCTTGGGGAACAAAACCTTATTTGTGCTCTTTATTTTCCTTTTATGTTCGTCTTTCCTTTTTCGGCCTAGGGAGGCCCCTTTCCCTTTGAGAAGGCACGCCGAGATTTTTATTGCTCCAAATAAGATTTAACCACGTCCAGAAGGGTGAACTGTAAATGCGAAAATCCCCCAATATGAGCAACCGGAGTTCCATACCCATCCAACTGTTTAATAATAATAATAGCACTGGGGGTGAGGATGTTATGATACAGTGTTAAGTATAAGCAATGGGAGGATTTGCCGTTATATATCTTGGCGCATATTGTGATAAATCCATGAATTGTTCCCAATTCAGTAGAACCCAGTTTCCAATTATCTCATAACGGTTTTGGCGCTTCCAGTGCCGCTTGGATTTTGGGGCCCCAGCCGTAAGTCTGAAATGGGGTCCCCCCCAGTAAATGAAAGAAGTGAATGAATAGAATTTTTAATCCAAGATTGGACCATGTGCAACATTTTATTCATATCGAAATGGTTGTAATTAACCTATAACACATTTATATAAAAAGAAGCAATTATTTTAACTATATTTACCTTGCTTTAATTTCAACACATTTATGTATTCTCATTTAAAATTAATTCTTCGCATAACTTATATTTTTTGAATTGAAAGCAGTGTTGGTTTGGGTTGTCTTGCTTGTGTCATAGCGAATTTTAAATATTTTTTAATTATTATTTTAAGTTTTGAAAATTTATGTTCGGTGCAGACCCTCCTAGTCCCAACGGACTTATACACTCAGTTTACTAACTATAGGGACGCTATTGGTCACTTCCCTAACTACTAGGAAAAGTAAAATTTATGTTAATAAACAGCATTTATCTCATTGACGACGGGCCGTGGTTTAAATTCTGGGTTTCAGCATCGGAGGGTTCCAGGTTCGAAACTCTATTCCGCCAAAGATCTGCCGTGTTCTGTCATACCACCAGGAGAAAAAACCTGAACAGGGTTGCCTCACGTACACGAGTTTAAGAAAGGAGGGAAACGGATATAAAATCAACCGCAACATTTGGCATACTAAGCGCTCTACATTTGGCGAGAATTCGTTTTCGATCGAAGTACAAAGCGAAATAAGATTTCCGCCGTTTCTACATCTGCTCCAAACGAAATGAAACCCTTTTCTTCACCCCCCAAATGCAGTGGAATATCCCGTTTCCATAACGACCGCCATCGGGATGTCTAGTGTCTGGGGGTTTTCTCGTGGCGGTAAGACAGTATGTGGGCCTAGTGCACGCTAAATCGACGGCAAGGGTCAAACATTCTCCTCCTGCTGGTGTGTTGTGGAAATCTGGAGGGGGGCGGCTGAAGTGTCTCCCTCGTCATCCGACAACGGTTCAAAATTCGTCCCAAAACAAGCCCTCGCGTTCCTTCAAAACGGGTCGTTAATTTCACTAAACTAAACTTATCGATGATAAGCAGCAGTTGTTCAACAAACAGCTTTATTGGTCCTTCATCAGCAAGCAGTAAAACAGTCAGTCTATTCAAACCTAGTCACAGTAAATTTCTATACAACATATGTTCCCATAACAATTAATTAGTTCGCAGCAGGCATTGCGAACTGTCGAAAAAAACCTCAAAACAAGAAAGAACTCCGCAATAAGTAATTAATAAATTTTCTTAATTAGGGATGACACAGCAAAAGACCTAATAAAGGTTGGGAATAGTTAAGGATACCTTTCTCTATGAAAATAAGATGAGAACTGGTGGTATCGAATCAACTAAAAATGGAGCAGACTTCACTCGCGCAAACTCACGGTAAAACCGATTCTTAAAACCAGACGTTTCTAATGATCCAACCGTCATTACGGAATCGCTCCTCTAAATCCTTTAGACGATAAAATAATGCTTAGGCGGGCGTTTCCGTGCTTTGCATACAGCCAGACTGCCGTTAATGTTTTTGATATCCCAGGGTGAACATTACTGGAAAAATAATCACAAGTGAAGTTTAGTTAGTGATTTTCTTATGAATTGCTCGGTTTATGTTTATGCTCGGTTATACCTGGACGTTGGATAGTTATTAATAATCTGATTCTTTTTGACTCTTAACCCCTTACCTGGTTTGTTTTTCCAACTATTTAAATAGATGACACGTTCTATTTTGAGAATACGTTGTCATTTTAATTCCATTGAGAACCTGAAGGATAGTTGAAATGTTGATGTATTCCACGCAATTTTTGTATCGAATTATAACATCTGTGAATGATAATAGAAATTTAAATTAAAAGGAAAACAAATTAAAAGAAACAAAAAGTAAACAATAGTAATAATGAAAACAATAAACGTTTTTGCGCGTTGATGTATTCCACGCAATTTTTGTATCGAATTATAACATCTGTGAATGATAATAGAAATTTAAATTAAAAGGAAAATAAATTAAAAGAAACAAAAAGTAAACAATAGTAATAATGAAAACAATAAACGTTTTTGCGCGCAAGCGCAGCAGCAAAAAGTAAATGCTTCAGCAGAAATTTTTTATAGATAACACAATAAAAACTATAGAATAAAAAAAACCAAAGATTCTCTAATACTTAAAACACTTTACAAAAGTTAGAAATTATTCAAAATGGAAGGGAACTAAAATGGCGCACTCATCAGAAACCACACGCCATTATTAGTTCAAAAAGGACAATTTTCTGTAGAAAGGAATGACAAAAAGTCAAAATTTATTCCTAGTTTATAAGTTTTAAAATTGCTTTAATTCGATGTACGTACGGCGTACAGCACCAAATTAATGGAAGAGGATTAATAAGAAGTTACTGTTAAGGGGATAATAGGAGTACAGCATCAAATTAATGCGAGGGGATTAATAAGGAGTTACTGTTAAGGGGATAATAGGAGTACAGCAGCACCTTCCCCCCAAATGATGATTTAATGCAAGTGTCATCTGCCAAGAATCATTTAACTAACTGATTTCTTGGCAGTTTTAATTTTATTTTGCACCGTCGGTCAATAATCTTCTGATTGTTGGTTTTGACTTTAATTGCTTTTACATGAGATTGCTTGACCTGAAGTAAATTTTATTTCTATGCACAACTTAACACAGATGTGGAGTGATTTCTTTATAGCAGATTGTTTTTCTTTCGTCAGGTGACGGACTGAATACATTTACTTATTCAGTTTTACGCGTAGATAAGTATTCCGAAAGATCAAGTGTTTGTTTTTATTGCTTCTATTTATCGGATCAATCCTTTTGAAATTTTAAAGTATTTTATTTTGTACAGTCCTTTTTTGTATTTTCAGTTTCCTTACCGCTTTATCAAATAATGCATGATTTTATAACATAAATGTCGTGATTTTTAAATAACACTATTTAGCTGGAATAGACTTGAGTTATTTTGAGGTATTTTCCGTTAAAAGGGATTTTAAAAAGTAATGAACTAGAATTCCATTAGAAATTCACATGAGTAAGAAATAATGTAGTATTCAATCTAAAAGAACCCATAGAAATTTTCTGAAAGAAAATATGACTAAATCGTTTTATAATTCCTTCTTCCACTTCATTTTACTTAAATGATACCACGAAGTAAAAGCAAATTCCAAAAATATATACTAAATTTTCGATCGTATCGTATCGTCAATGTTCCATTGTTGTCAATTAGTAGTGATTCGTACTAATATTCTAGTTTTAAAGTTAAGTTTTACGGTGAACTTCTCTTTCGAAATTTGCAACTTTTAAGTTATTTTAAGACACATTCAGGAGAGAAAAAGAAAATGAATCATTTGCGTTCAGTCTTGGATCTTTGCAGTGAGTCTACATTTTCCGGAAACTTTTTGTTACTGTCACTGCCATTATACTAGTTCGTATGCAAAAGATTTTCCTTAAATGACATCACGAAGTAAAAGCAAATTCCAAAAATATGTACTGAATTTTCGATCCTATCGTATCGTCAATGTTCCATTGTTGTCAATTAGTAGTGATTCGTACTCATATTCTAGTTTTAAAGTTAAGTTTTACGCTGAACTTCCCTTTCGAAATTTGCAACTTTTAAGTTTTTTTAAAGCCAAATTCAGAGGAGAAAAAGAAAATAAATCATTTGCGTTCAGTCTTGGATCTTTGCACTGAGTCTACATTTTCCGGAAACTTTTTGTTACTGTCACTGCCATTATACTAGTTCGTATGCAAAAATAGATAAACAAAACAGCTTCTTATTTGTTTGGTTATGCAAGAAGGAATCTGTTATTCTACATTATACCTTTTCCGATTAGCATAGTAGGTTAATCGCCCTGTGATACAGTGTTTTGTCGGAGGCCCTGACCTCGGCTTTTCTTAACCTCCAGGATAGCACTGTTGCTGAAAAATAGGTGGCGCGAGAAATATGTTGCGCCATTTTTTATTATTGACATTCATTAGTTTAAGGCTTAGCTGCTGTGTTTATTGCAAATTATTTAGTACATTGCAAAAAAAAGGGGATTTTTTTTTTCTGTCTATCTTAGTGTTGTGAGGTTTATAGGTTAACTGTGCTGAAATTGGGTTTCTTTATTTTAAATAACCTTATTTTAGCCCGAATTTCTGGTGCTTGATTTACAAAGCGCTCAAATCGTTTTCTCAGTTTGTTATTATTATTTTTTGCTTAGAGCCCATGCAATTATCTGAGATTTTATGTTTTCTTATTTCATCCCACTGAGGGGAAAAAAAATGAGAGAGAGAACTTGAATGCTAAAAAGAAAAAATGAAGACTCGGCTTATTTCTAGGAATAACAAATCTTGGGTGATCTGTTAGTCTGAATCGGTTAATCTTTCAAACGCTTTCTTTATCTGTTTTAGTATCTCAGACTTACGAGGTCCGTATCAAAACAGTCCTCGTCTTGCTTCAAAACGAGGGGTTGATATAACTAAACTGCACTTATCTGTTTTGGTATTATCATTTTAATGTTTTTAAACAATATATTTTATATTTGTTTTTGGAATCGCTTTCTTCAACGGTTAAAACTAGAAAGAATATATTTTCTTTCAGAGTTTCGTAAGATATTCGTAGATTCATACACTTTCGTAGATTCCTACTCGCGACCCCTTTGTTGTGACTTGGCTACAGTAATCCCTAGAAAGGGAAAGTAGAACTGTCATCCCCACCCCCGAAGGAATTCACGTTCAGATTTCTACTGACCCTACCCCCCAAGCGGGTGTAGATTTTGATCCGGCTCAAGGCCGGACACGACGGCCTAAGCACAAGAATCCTAATCTTAATCCTAAAGCGACCATAAAACTATATTACGTAACCCCATTTGGGGTTCGGGAATTTTAATATTAGATTCGAAGTACACTGTACCCGCCAGTGGCGAATCCAGAGGGGGGCTGTAGGGCGGCAAACCCCCTCCCCAGAGCTAGTCCAGAATTCCTTATTTTATTTAAAATCGCTACAGTTGTTGTTGTTTTTGTTAATTTGTTTTTTGTTAATCTCCCTTTTAAAAAAGTGGCAAAATTTCTTCCTATCTTTTGACAGGTTCGAAAATTTTCCTACTTCTGTAGTAATTCCACTCGTATTTGTAGCGCTGACGCGATCAAAAACATGTTTTTGCTCATTATTTTAATGTGTTTTTTTATTAAATCATCGAAAGTATTGTAGTGTTCTTTACGATTCTTATTGTCTGTGAGTTAAGTCTGTGTTTTGGTTTACATAAAGTTTGGCATTCGCCACGACGATACAAAACTTTTTATACCTCAGCCTCCTCCCCCCCAAGACCCACATCCTAGATTCGCCACTATTGCCCGTCATTTGTATCGTGCGAATATTTCCGAAACTTTCCGATCATTTATGGTGGAGCTGTGCTGTGAGATTACAGGGGAAATGATTGGGTACTTTCTAATGACCCACTTACCGATATAATAGCTGACTCTTCATTAGTGCACCTGGGGAAATGGTGTGGGACCGCTCTTCTGTTCATCCCACTGGCAAGGGTATGCATTGAGGTGAGCGTAGGTACGGAATACGACGTTATGGAAACGAGGTTTATTGAGGGTACGACCAACAACTGCCTTCTAACACTTCCTGCTACTGCCACAGGTTGGCGACAGAACCTGGAAATCAGGGATATCAGGAAAAAGTCAGGAAAATTAGTAAAAATATCTAAAAATCAGAGAAAATTAATAGTTATTTGAGTTATTAATTATGAATTAGTATCTTATGTCTAGCATTATTTGTAATAATAAATGAAATTTAAAAAAAAATTATATTCATTTATAAAAAGCATAAGTTTTTGATTAGAGCAATTAATTTCTTATGATTTGTTAAAGAATAAAGATTTGAAGTAATATTTTGGCAGTTTCTCTTGTTTAAATCTTTGCTAAAATATGTATTATTAGGTACGTATAATTATACTATTTTTATATTTATGCTGCAACATGTTATTCTGGTACTCATGCAAAGAGCACTAGTTAGTTATTGAACTGTTTTAAAGTTTTTAGCAAAGATCATAACTTTTACCGTTAATATAATTTAACTTGTGTTGCAAAGAGTAGTTTTAATGTTTTCTAGAATTCTTATGCAGTTTTAGAAGCAAAGTATTTTGTTAACATTTCCAGTACTTTTTATGTACAGATATGTAATATACTGTTTTAATTTATTTTTTAGGATAGTCATTCCTTTTTATTAAATTTCATAAAAATATTTGTTTTTCATATTAAATAACTGGTAAAAGTATTTTTAATAATGTATATTTTAAACATACTTTGATTCTGAGTAGGGAGAAAGCCAGGTAACTAATATAATTATTAGCCTTAAATTAGGGAAATGTTGTAAGTTTAGTCAGGGAGATCAGGGAAATTTTTCTCACCATAAGCGATTTCTCACCATAAGAGATGTAGTTAATGAGAAAAAAAATATACAATTTGTTTTTCTGTTTTTATATCCATTAATCTCTTTAAGGATACTGACGCATGTGTGTCCTTTTAATTTTTCATTAAATTAATATTATTTTGAGTAATAATAATGATAATTAAGTATGTTGGGTAAAAATTAAGAAGAATAAATTCATTTTTTTTTCCTGCCTCACTGAATTGTTGTCGACATAAAATAAAAATCGCATAATCTAATAAAAAAAAAATTAAATCGGATTCTCGCTAATAAAATCATCCCAGAAGAGGTTTAAGATTTCAAACTGTAACTGTATAAGAAACAAACAAATTACTTCCCCATCGAAAAAATTTTCGAGTCAGTGGGGTTCGAGTGATGGGCAAGGGATATCGGTAACTAGGATGCTAGTTTGGATTGGAGGGCACTGAAAATGCAAAATATTTTTCTTTCATTTCCCGTTTTTAAAGCCAAAATGATGATGATGATGAGAAGAAGGAAAAAAGTTGTTACCGTAGACTGGATGGTGTCGGAAGAAATCTTCTAGCTCTTGAAAATTTTTCAGCGAGGATATTTACTTCTTTGAATTGTGGCAGCTGAATATAAACGTTAGTTTATATTTTGTGCTAGCTAGATGAAAACCAGTTTCTATTTTCACCACTGAAGAAAAATAGTTATCTTTGGTCATAAATAATTTCCCCTGTTTTTATATTAATTCGTATTAAAACTTATGTAAATGATCCTGTGCTCTTTTACATGAATTCTTTTCATTCTTTTGGAATATTTCAGTTTTTTTTTTTTTTACTTAAAATACTGTTATAATTTCGATAACAAGGGCAACGCAGACCAATTAGCTTTTGAGTTCTGGTCTTTCCCGATAGATGGCAGCACGATATCTTTGGTATTTCGTCATCATGTAGGCGCTGACCGAAGGTTGTGTCTTGGGTCGACGATATACATACACAGCTGTTGATTTTGGTTAGCAATGCTCGTGGAAAAGTTTGACTTCCTCTGTGGGGAGGGGGAAGGAAATAAATAAAAAAAACCCTGCTGCAATTCAAGAGTTTGATGGGTCCGATACTTTTGTATCCTCATCTTGGTAGCCTCAAATGTTTGCTGCGTACACATATTTTTAGACTTTAGAATATTATTTGCAGGTATAGTTTTTGATAGGAATTTTTCTAACTGATATTAAACTCTTAACTGTGTTGTTTACTATCTAATTAGGTGATGACTTCTGTTTTGGAAAGGTGCTGTTCGTATTGATTCAATAAGAGTTCATGGGACACTCGAGTTTGTTTATGGATTTGACGTCTATGTTGTTCCGAATTATTACGTCTGTGAATGACTTAATCTGAGCTTATTATTTGGAAAATATGATTTTTCGATGCTGGACTGACGCTCGGGCAGTACAGTTAATGGTTGAAAAGTTGATAGTCTCCCATTGTAGGTCATTCTGCGAAGGAAGTTTTGTTAGCTTGGCTTGCAGAAACCTTATGTATTATTTGTATATCGACAGACGATTTTTGAGTATGGAATCTGTTTTAGAGATGTATCAGGTGCTTGCAAGCATTTTATAGAAAACAAGATGCAGTGTTCAGCAATTTAAGCGTTTTGTATGTTATTGTCATGATAAGAAGTAATCTTGAAATGCATCTTGCAAATTCAAAGATATTTTTCTGTATTTTGAATTTGTGTTCAGAAATGCTTGCTGGGATAGGTCTTGATTCATTTTTTTAAAATTTCTAATAGTTTCATTAAATTAAATTGTATAAGTTTTAAACAAGTTTATATTAATTGCAACTGTTCAAGAATATATAAAAAAAAACTTGGTGTATACTTTTTGGCAGTTAGTGTTATGTACAAAAGAATTTCAGGATGGGAGAGATTTTGTGGATTGTCATCGTTCTCGTCGCCATTTTGAATTTTTTTTATTTTTCATTAGATTTATTTTTGAGGTGATGCGAGGAATTAGTAAGTGATTTTTATTTTTTGATATCTTACTATATTTAAAAAATATTTATGTAAAAAAAATTTTTTTTAAGATTTTCTACCGATTTTTTTACATTTTTTTGAATAATAATAATAATAAAAGAGAAAAAAAAAATTCCTCCGAATTTAATTTTACCTCCTAGCTAACTTAAATCTTGTTGTTTTTAAACATAGTTTAATAGAATTTTTTTGAAATCTGTGCTTTAAATTACTTTGGGCGTTAATAAGGTTAAATCGCTCTCAATCCCAATAATATTGTGATATTGCATTACTAGTGAAAAAAATTACCTTATAAAAGGTTAAAGGCAGCTTTTGCGGAATGGTAATTAGCGAGTGCCATGGCATCGAAGAATTCAGTGTCGCATGTCACTGTCGGTAAACTGGGCTGATTGCGGCGTTTTAGCCGTGTCGGGCCCACGCAACCCACCTTCTGAAAGTGGAACATTAATTCCGCGACACTCGGAGCGCGTGGGCTGGATCAAACACTGGATGTTTACTCGCGCCACGCCCAGAGAACCGGGATCGCGGTGTCCCTACCCTTCTCTTCCGATCTGAAGACTGGGAGGAAAGGGCAATCGCCTGCCAGGTGGGCGTTCGACGCGGGGTGGGCGATTCAGTCCCGCGAGCTAATGTTGCGTACGGGCTACCCATTCACCTGTTGATGGGCAAAATATGTGCCGCATTCGCAAAAATAGGTCTTCTCCTCTGTTTTTGTAATCGACATTCCTTTTAAGGATAGCTGAACCACCTGTGCTTTCATTCATAATCCCTCTGGCACGGAAGTGTGTGGTTTTCGAATGTTTTGGAAATAATCGTTTGTTTGTGTTTGTACTCCGTATCAGTAGCGGCGATTGGGGGCAAAAAAATTATAGGCACTTTCAAGTACCCCGGATTATAGGGGGTAGACTAGGGATGGCGGTTATAGCAAAAATAACCCCGATTTTCGGTTAAACCGGTTTTCGAAAAAAGAAAAAGAGAGAAAAAAGGGGAAAAAAAAAAAAACGGTTTTCGGGTTTTTTTTAAAGCAACGTTTGTGGACAGAATTTTTTATTAATACTATACAATAAGTAAGTATTAATACAATAATTAATTAATTAATGTAATAAGTAATGATTATAAATAAGTAATTAATACAATATGTAATAATAAATTAGTAATTATTGGAATATGTAAATATTATAGACAATTTTTTATTAACATTGTTTTCGCAAGAAATTAATTCATTGGCCAATATTTATCATCTAATCTGCTCATAAAGACTCTTTCAGCAATGTGTTGATTCGTGAGTCGACACCTCTCATCGGAACCAACATCATTAAACGCAGATACTAATCTTTCGAACGCCGCGGAACTTCCGACTAAAGATAAATATTTTTTGGCTACAAAAAAAAAAGAGACGCCGTTTGCAGACAAATTTTAAATGAGCAACTGGTCCTGTGTTTTAAATTGTTTGTGTTGCGACAAAATTAGTGACGTATATAATTTTTAAAAATTTCATTTGTCGTTTTGGTTATTTCAAAAACTTTTTAAAAGTGTAATTTTTAAGTTAATGAGAGCAATAATATTTCATGACTTCCAAATTTGGAGAAGAATAAAATGAAATTTAAAGATTATAATGAGAAAATAATATTTTTTAATAATTTCATCAGTGCGAACTCGTATTAGATTAAACGTGCCTTTTGATTAAACGACGTTTAAAAAAGCTTTTACTTTTTAATAATAATTTTGATTATTTAGTGAAAGTGATTGAATGATAGGAAATTTTCAAATTTTTTATCGCTTATGTAAAACTTGAGAACTTCGTTTTTCAAAAGTCGAATACTTCAATTAACAACACAAATAATCATCTCCTGTAATCAGATTGTTAATTACTGAATTTTAAATGTTCGCTGAAAACAAATTTGATTTAGTGTTTACCTTCTTACGAGTCAATTATGATGAATTTCTATTGTTTCTTCTATTTGTTACATTTAAAATGTTTTAAAAAACAGACTTTTCTTATAAAGAGCGAAACTGTCGAAATATTTTTGATTCGGGAATCCTTCAAAATGTTCTTTTGCTTATTTATTTAAAGGTTTCGTTTTATCAAAAAAATAATTTCCGCATTCTATTTGTCGTTCAGATAACAAACGAATGACATAATGTGTTTATACGAGTCTTAGAGGTACAATAACAACACTATGAAATTAAACAAATTTAAAGTGTGTACTTTTATAATGCAGAATATCAATTATTGGCGTTTAAAATTAAATTCTATTCAAATATATTAGTTATTTTTAAATGCATTAAGATCATATTTGGGTCTATTGAACACTTTATTTCCCGACTGTACTTAAAAGTACTACTTGAATCACTCTTATGTCTTCGTAATTTAATCGTTTTTCCTGACAGTATTCACATGAACACGAATAATATAGTTTCGTCAGCAAGCAGTAGATGGCAGCTGAAGGCAGGAATTAAATTTTTTTAATTATCAATTAAATTAATTAAGCTATTTTACTTAATTAAAAAAGTTTTACCCACTTCCCTGCGGTTATTCTGCACAAAAAGTTATCTAATGATGCCAAAATAAAACTGAAAAGTTGCTGGCAAGTTAATTCGGTAAATAAAGGGTTAATAGGACTCAATGAGTTACCTAATGATGCCAAAATAAAACTGAAAAGTTGCTGGCAAGTTAATTCGGTAAGTAAAGGGTTAATAGGGCTCAATGATACACTCTGTATCTTCAACCTTGCTGTGAACTTGTAGTCAACGGCTATAGCTCGAGGGCAGGATTTCGTCGTGTATTTTTGTTGACTTTTCATCTTACTCTATTAAAACGCGTTTGATAACGAAATCTCAGTCTCTATGCTTCCCCTGCCATGCGAGCGGTTTGTGTGCGATTTATAAACACGCTTCTCTTATCT